>CM053031.1:268089638-268377070 GCA_028564925.1 Lithobates sylvaticus
TTGAGGAGGCCACGAGGATGGTGAGCAGTGACAGTGCATGCATCAGTGACACTGTACCTCTTGTCCACCTGTTGGAGCATACACTGCGTGGGATAATGGACAGGGCACTTGAGGCAGAACAGAGGCAGGAAGAGGAGGACTTTCTTGCCTCTCAAGGCCCCCTTTATCCGGACAGTGTTCCTTCTGTCCCACCCATCACACAGGAAGAGGATGAGGAGGAGGAGGAGGATTGTGTGAGCATGGAGGTGGAGCCTGGCACTCAGCATCAGCAGCAGCAGTCTTTTAGGGATGATGTACAGTCCCAACAAACCAGTGGACTTGTACGTGGCTGGGAGGAGGTGGCTGGCGATCATGTCATCCTCAGTGACCCAGAAGACTCCGGACCGAATGCCTCAGCTAACCTACGCTGCATGGCCTCCCTGATCCTGAAAAGCCTGCGGAAGGATCCTCGTGTTCTTCGGATCAAGGAGAGGGACCATTACTGGCTGGCCACTCTCCTTGATCCACGGTACAAGGGTAAGGTTGCGGACCTTATCTTGCCGTCGCAGAGGGAGCAGAGGATGAGACATCTCAGGGAGGCCTTGCAGAAAGGTCTGTGCAACGCGTTCCCAGAAACTGGGAGGTTACAAACTCCTGGACGACGAGTTGCTGAGGCTTCGGTCAGTAGCAGAAGGAGCGGTGGGGAAGGTGGACGTCTGACCGATGCGTTCAGACAATTTTTTAGTCCGCAGCCCCAAGGTATGATCGGTTCCAGCAACCATCGCCAGCGTCTGATATACATGGTGCAGGAATACCTTGGGGCAAGGTCAGACTTGGACACCTTTCCCACCGAAAATCCTCTGGCTTACTGGGTCCTGAGGATGGATCACTGGCCAGAGCTTGCACAGTATGCAATTGAGCTACTGGCCTGTCCTGCCTCCAGCGTTCTTTCCGAACGCACATTCAGTGCTGCTGGAGGATTTGTCACCGATCATAGGGTGCGCCTGTCCACCGACTCGGTTGATCGACTGACCTTCATCAAAATGAATCAGTCTTGGATCACCACCAGTTACCAAGCACCTGAAGCGGATATAACGGAATCATTTATAATGTCACATCCCTTCAAGACTGCCTATGCTGATGCTGAGTGACTGTCCTGTTATGTTCACTGACTATCCTCTTCCTCCTCCTCAATGATCCATGCCACCACACCAGTGCCTAAGGCACAATTTTTCAGCCCCTGTATAACAGGGGCGTGTACTTACAATTTAAAAAAAAAATGCTTTGCAACACGTGTGACTGCTTTGCTCCAAGTACAGTATCTGTGAGGGGTTTGCAGTGTTGTGGCACCAGCACCAGTGCCTAAGGCACAATTTTCAGCCCCTGTTGGGGCGTGTAATTACAATTTTTAGGCAATGCTTTGCAACAGGTCTCATTGCTGTGCTAAGAGTACAGTGTCTGTGAGGGGTTGCAGTGTTGTGGCACCAGCACCAATGCCTAAGGCACAATTTTTCAGCCCCTGTTTAACAGGGGCGTGTAATTACAATTTTTTAAAAAAATGCTTCGCAACACGTGTGACTGCTGTGCTCCAAGTACAGTATCTGTGAGGGGTTGCAGTGTTGTGGCACCAGCACCAGTGCCTAAGGCACAATTTTTCAGCCCCTGTTGGGGCGTGTAATTACAATTTTTAGACAATGCTTTGCAACAGGTCTCATTGCTGTGCTAAGAGTACAGTGTCTGTGAGGGGTTGCAGTGTTGTGGCACCAGCACCAATGCCTAAGGCACAATTTTTCAGCCCCTGTTTAACAGGGGCGTGTAATTACAATTTTTTAAAAAGATGCTTCGCAACAGGTGTGACTGCTGTGCTCCAAGTACAGTATCTGTGAGGGTTGCAGTGTTGTGGCACCAGTGCCTAAGGCACAATTTTTCAGCCCCTGTTGGGGTGTGTAATTACAATTTTTAGGCAATGCTTTGCAACAGGTCTCATTGCTGTGCTAAGAGTACAGTATCTGTGAGGGGTTGCAGTGTTGTGGCACCAGCACCAATGCCTAAGGCACAATTTTTCAGCCCCTGTTTAACAGGGGCGTGTAATTACAAATCTTGATCTAATGTTCACAGCAGGGCCCATTCCTGCGCCCACCAAGAGTAACTATGAGGGCCTACAGTCTTGTGGCAACACCGTCCACCACCACCGCCAAAGGCCCAATTTTTCTGCCCTGTTCAACAGGTGCATGCAATTACAAATCTTGATCTAATAACTCACAGCAGGGCCCATTCCTGCGCCCACCAAGAGTAACTGTGAGGGCTGACAGTCTTGTGGCAACACCGTCCACCACCACCACCACCACCACCAGCAAAGGCCCAATTTTTCTGCCCTGTTCAACAGGTGCATGCAATTACAAATCTTGATCTAATAACTCACAGCAGGGCCCATTCCTGCGCCCACCAAGAGTAACTGTGAGGCTTACAGTCTTGTGGCAACACCGTCCACCACCACCACCACCACCACCAAAGGCCCAATTTTTCTGCCCGGTTCAACAGGTGCATGCAATTACAAATCTTGATCTAATAACTCACAGCAGGGCCCATTCCTGCGCCCACCAAGAGTAACTGTGAGGGCTTACAGTCTTGTGGCAACACCGTCCACCACCAAAGGCCCAATTTTTCTGCCCGGTTCAACAGGTGCATGCAAGTACAAATCTTGATCTATTAACTCACAGCAGGGCCCATTCCTGTGCCCACCAGTCTTGTGGCTACACCAACATCTAATAGGGCAAATTTCTGCAGAGTATATACAGAAGGTCCCTACTTTCAAACATCCAACTTACAAACGACTCCTACTTGCAAACGGAAAGAGAAAACAGGAAGTGAGAGGAAATCTACACCTAGGAAGGGAAATTCTATCCTGTTAGATTTAATTTAGGAAAAAGGTATCTCCTCTCTACTGATGCTTATCACCAATCCTTGTTTCAGTTCAAACCCCACTTTTCCAAAAACATTTGTCATTGTGAGGTGACATGTTCTGAACAGATGTGCAAAGACAGCAAATGTTACAGGGGTGATAACCCCTCCGTATGTTCTCCAAAAAGCTTAAAAATAGATTTTTTTGGGATGGAGCTACACTTCATAATGTACCTGTTCAGATTCTACTTAAGAACAAACCTACAGTCCGTGTCTTGTTTGCACCACCTATATACTGCTGTTCAGAGTATATAGGGTTGTAGGTATAGGGTTTTATTTTGGGTGCGGGGTCCCCCTTAATATCCATACAAGACCCAAAGGGGCTGGGGTGGGGGGGGGGTGATGGGGTAGCCATGCCATTTTTCTCAAGGATTTTCAGCAATATGGCGGCCAGGACAAGACATAACATTAAAGCCGCAAGTGGTTTTAAATGGCTTCTTTTTTTCCTTTACAAATGTCATTTTGTGCAAGGACAGTTCTAAACACGGGAAACACATGCCACTTCACAGGCATACTTTAGACACCCCCCAGGTACCATATTTAACCACATGCCGACCGGCGCACGACGATATACGTCGACAGAATGGCACGTACAGGCAGGAGGGCGTATATATACGTCCCTCCTTTCGCCTGTCCGTGCCATCGGGAGCGCGCCGGGAGCGGCGCGCTCCCGCGCCGGTCGGGACCCCCCGTGAGTCCGGCCGCGGTCCCCGCGGACTCGATCGCCGCGGGGACTCCCGCGATCGTCTCACGGAGCGGCTGAACGGGGAGATGCCGAGATAAACAGCATCTCCCTGTTCTGCCTAGCAACTAGTGACGCCGATCTCTGCTCCCTGTGATTGGAGCAGAGATCAGCATTCACTAGCTGACAGCCACGCCCCCCCACAGTAAAAAACACACCCCTAGGCCTACTTAACCCCTACACTGCCACCTTGTGGTTAACCCCTAAACTGCTAGTGTCATTTATACAGAAATCAATGCATTTAAATGCATTCATTGCTGTAAAAATGACAATGGTCCCAAAAATGTGTCAAAAATGTCCGATGTGTCCGCCATAATGTCGCAGTCACAAAAAAAATCGCAGATCTCCGCCATTAATAATAAAAAAAAAATTATTAATAAAAATGCTATAAAACTATCCCCTATCTTGTTAACGCTATAACTTCTGCGCAAACCGATCAATAATCGCTTATTGCGATTTTTTTTACCAAAAATATGTAGAAGAATACGTATCGGCCTAAACTGAGGAAAAAAAAAAATGTTTTTTTATATATTTTTTTGGGGATATTTATTATAGCAAAAAATAAAAAATAATGCATTTTTTTCAAAATTGTCGCTCTATTTTTGTTTATAGCGCAAAAAATAAAAACCGCAGGGGCGATCAAATACCACCAAAAGAAAGCTCTATTTGTGGGAAAAAAAGGACGTCAATTTTGTTTGGGAGCCACGTCGCACGACCGCGCAATTGTCAGTTAAAGCGACGCAGTGCCGAATCGCAAAAAGGGGCCTGGTCCTTTGGCTGCAAATTGGTCCGGTCTGAAAGTGGTTAAAGGAAAATTTCACTTTTTTTTTTTTCACTTTATGCATCATTAAAATGACTGCTCCCGAAAAAACGTTAGTTTTTAAAAGTTCTTTTTGCATTTATATATGTCCCCTGGGGCAGGACCCGGGTCCCCAAACCTGTTTTATGACATTAACATGCATATTGGCCGTTGTAATTAGCACTTTTGATTTCGAACGTTCGCGTCCATTACGTTATGTATAGGGTTCGAAAATTTGCGCGAACTTTCGGTCGGTTCGAAGGTTCTGGTGCGAACCGAACCCGGGGGTGTTCGGCTCATCCCTACTCACAAGAAGGGAATCATATGTGCACTCAGTGGGCAAATGAAGAGCATTTTTACACCATATGGCCTTTATTAACTGTTAATATCATTTTTATTGACCTCAACAGTCAAAAGGCAGGTCAATGCACCCAAAACACCACCTTGCAGAACTTTTTCCAATGCTCTGCAATGGAATGGTTAAGCATAAACAAGCCCTACTGGAAGCATTGTCTTTTTTAGCAGGACTTGTTCACACTTATGAATTCTGTGCTATATACTAGACATGTGCAATTTGTTGCGTTCCAAATTCGACGAAGTTCAACAAATTCGTTAATTTGGAAATATTCAAATTAACGAAAACCCGTTTAACATATTTTTCTGAAAATTTGAAAGAACGAAAATCTGAAAATCCGAAATAATAACTAACTATTAAATTATAGGTATTGGAATTTCCTTTCAAAATTTGGCTGTTAGTGCACGCACGAATACGAATTTATCCGAAGTTACAAATTATCCAAAATAACAAATGCCGCATCTAAACGTATGAAACGTAGCAAATTCAAATTTTTCCGAAGTTACGAATTTATTTAAAATAACGTATTTTGCTCATAACGAATGACCTGAAAAAATAAGAAAAATACAAATGAAATGAACACATTTTTAGGCAGTGCACATGTCTACCGTATACAGTAATTTAGCTCAACGAGCTGGTGTCATCTACACTTACCATGTGTGCCCTGCACTGGGCCATGTGAGAGTCACATTGGACCTTTGAAAAATTCTATTCTGCCTAGAAATAGCTCACCAAGGGGTCTATGTATAACATTTTTGTTGTGCGGATGTGGTAAGAATTTGCACAATCAGGGTGAAAATATGTTCTGTGTTAGGTTTCATTCCTATATTGTCAGCATCGTCTAGGAGCCACAAACATTTTTTTCTTGACTCCAGCATTCTTGGGGGAAAAAAAACACAATATGGCCACTAGGTGGAGATGACAAAGTAGGAATCACTCAAAACTGAGGAAGTATGGCACTGATCTAACTAAACTGACCTACCTGACCATTACACTGACCTACCTGACCACTACCCTGACCAATACACTGACCTACCACTAACACATACACTGACCTACCACTAACACATACACTGACCTACTTCACACATATGCTGACCTACCTTACCACTACACTGACCTATACTGACCCCTACACTGACCTACCTGACCACTACACTGACCTACCTGATGCCTACTTCCTGCACTACTCCCTCCCATCCCCCACACACACAGCTCGATGTAGATCGGAGGATCTATCCTCCTTTTTAACTCTTCATGGCTTCATAGTCCATCTCATCGGGACTCTCCTCAGTAGCGGGCGGGCAGTATTGTTTAGAAGTCTCCGCCAGCACCATCCAGCCGCTCCTTGGTGTCCCCTGCTCTCCAGGAGGTCAGCTAACAGCCACTGCTTGCACCTCTCCCAATGCTTCCATGATCTCCACTGAGCCCTGCTCCCTTCACAGCACTCACGCAGACACAGACCACACCAGCGGGACAGGCTGGAGCAAAGGGGTCCCGGGGCTTCCACTGTTTAGATATTACTGTGAGGAGGAGATGTGACAGTGGGGAGCTCCCAAACGGGAGATTGGTGGCACCTGCAGCGGATGTGTTTCACAGGGTGAACGGGGCTCACAGTGACCAGGAGACAAGAGCCCAGCTCATCTATGCCTGGGGCTTCACCGGGACAGAGGCCATGGCTGCACCCTAGTTTGCCTAGTTTGCCTTTTGCAATATACTAGTATCATCCGTGCACTGCCATTAAAATGCTCACTTATCAAAGTCAAGGCCTATAGTGGAGCATATATCCACAATCTGACATTATACAAGTCTATATAGAAATCCAGAATTTTTGCTTTGAGAATCCACTGGTTACAGCATCACTGACTTTATAACAGCTGTACTACAGCATTTCCCCTATATACAGCTATGACTGGATTTCATGATCCTTCTCTCCCCACCCTTTGCCCATCCTTTCACATGGCTCAAGCCCCCAGGGGGTTGGTGTCAGGTTGTTCTATCTATATCTGTTGCTAAACACTCGGCATTTCCGAGTAAGCACAACTGATACCAATTCACTTGGCGTCCAGACGTTCTGTCTTATTTGTTATATGTTGTCTATGTCCCACATGTTAGTGTATAATTTTGGCTAGTCCAGTGTGGCTTGTTATTACATGATTTGTTACTTCTATCTACCTCCGTGTTTTATTTTTATATTTAATCAATAAATAATTATATTTTATATTATCAAGTAAGTGTTCACTGTCATTCGATAAGCCCATTCTTTTCTGTCCTCTTCTGTTTGGGATGTATTGTTTTTATAGTTTGCCTATTGGTAGCGCCGGCCCTGATGATACCCCTGGTGTGCAATGCTCCTTTTCAACTGGTAAAGAATTGTATTATTCTGAAAAAAATTATAAGCAGATTTCCAGAGCACACCACCCCCCTTACATCAGATACCAAAAGCCCCCCCACCATCAGATGTCAAGAGTCCCCCACCCTCCCTTACATCGCACTGCGACCCCATTACTTTGTGCTGTTTCTGGGAAGAAGCTGGGCCGGATCTGTTAAGCACAAAGTGCAGTGTCTGGAGAAGAAACAGAGGAGGGCTGAAGTCAGCTGCCGGAGTTTGCAAAAGCTGGGGGTGGAGCTCGGAAGCAGAAAATGCAGGGTCTGGAGGACCAGATGAGGGCTAAAGTCAGCTGCCGGAGTTTGCAGAGACCAGGGGAGGTGAAGTCGAGGGGGGGCTAGGGCTGCACAGAGAGGGCAGGATCTGTTGGAGGAGTTCTATCATCCTCTCTTCTGCCAACTGCTGAGATACAGTGGTGTGAAAAAGTGTTTGCCCCCTTCCTCATTTCCTGTTCCTTTGCATGTTTGTCACACTTAAGTGTTTCGGAACATCAAACCAATTTAAACAATAGTCAAGGACAACACAAGTAAACACAAAATGCAATTTGTAAATGAAGGTGTTTATTATTAAAGGTGAAAAAAAATCCAAACCATCATGGCCCTGTGTGAAAAAGTGATTGCCCCCTAAACCTAATAACTGGTTGGGCCACCCTTAGCAGCAACAACTGCAACCAAGCGTTTGCGATAACGTGCAATGAGGCTTTTACAGCGTCCTGGAGGAATTTTGGCCCACTCATCTTTGCAGAATTGTCCTAATTCAGTTACATTAGAGGTTTTTCGAGCATGAACGGCCTTTTTAAGGTCATACCACAACATCTCAATAGGATTCAGGTCAGGACTTTGGCTAGGCCACTCCAAAGTCTTCATTTTGTTTTTCTTCAGCCATTCGGTGGTGGACTTGCTGGTGTGTTTAGGATCATTGTCCTGCTGCAGAACCCAAGTTCGTTTCAGCTTGAGTACACGAACAGATGGTCGGACATTCTCCTTCAGGATCTCTTGGTAGACAGCAGAATTCATAGTTCCTTTTATCACGGCAAGTCTTCCAGGTCCTGAAGCAGCAAAACAGCCCCAGACCATCACACTACCACCACCATATTTTACTGTTGGTATAATGTTCTTTTTCTGAAATGCAGTGTTCCTTCTACGCCAGATATACTTGGACACACACCTTCCAAAGAGTTCCACTTTTGTCTCATCGGTCCACAGAATGTTGTCCCAAAAGTCTTGGGGATCATCAAGATGTGTTGTGGAGAAATTGAGACGAGCTTTGATGTTCTTTTTGCTCAGCAGTGGTTTTCTCCTTGGAACTCTGCCATGCAGGCCATTTTTGCCCAGTCTTTTCCTGATGGTGGAGGCATGAACGCTGACCTTAACTGAGGCAAGTGAGGCCTGCAGTTCCTTGGACGTTGTTGTGGGGTCTTTTGTGACCTCTTGGATGAGTCGTCGCTGCGCTCTTGGGGTAATTTTGGGCGGCCGGCCACTCCTGGGAAGGTTCACCACTGTTCCATGTCTTCGCCATTTGTGGATAATGGCTCTCACTGTGGTTCGCTGGATTCCCAAAGCTTTGGAAATGGCTTTATAACCCTTTCCAGACTGATAGATCTCAATTACTTTCTTTCTCAATTGTTCCTGAATTTCTTTGGGTCTCGGCATGATGTGTAGCTTTTAAGGATCTTCTGGTGGACCTTACTGTGTCAAGCAGCTCCTATTTAAGTGATGCCTTGATTGTGAACAGGTGTGGCAATAATCACGCCTGGGTGTGGCTAGAGAAATTGAACTCAGGTGTGGACAACCACAGTTATAGTATGTTTTAACAAGGGGGGGGCAATCACTTTTTCACACAGGGCCATGATGGTTTGGATTTTTTTTCACCTTTAATAATAAACACCTTCATTTACAAATTGCATTTTGTGTTTACTTGTGTTGTCCTTGACTATTGTTTAAATTGGTTTGATGTTCCGAAACACTTAAGTGTGACAAACATGCAAAGGAACAGGAAATGAGGAAGGGGGCAAACACTTTTTCACACCACTGTAAGGTGGGGCAGAGACGAGGGGGTGTCACAGCTGCAGGAGAGGTGCAAGGGCCACATGAACTGGCCTGTTGGACCAGCTTCGGTCTGCGGGCCTTGTATTGGACAAAATAGGCAAACAAACTACAATGCAGTGTGACATGAAAGGTGCTGCATATCTACAAACATACAGTATATATATATATATTACATTAATTAATTTCAAATTCACACTTTTCTCAGGACAACAAAATGACAACGAAACCAATGTAGGAGCAATTGTGGGAGGTATTATTGGAGTGCTAATTCTACTGGTACTGATTGGTGCTGTGTATTATTATAAGAGGAAAACAGGTGAGTGATGACATGATTACATTGTGTTTTAATTAAATCATTGTGTAAATAGACTGTGCTTCTTTACTCTTCTTCATCTTCAGATGTACTCACTGTACATTATAAATGATACACTATGAAGTGCACACTAGTGTCTATGGCTCCTCTTCTTAGTTACAGTATCAAAAGGTTAAAGCTAAACTTTAAACAGTTTGTTTAGACCAAGTTGGCCCAAATTAACTATTTCCTTTAAAGTGTTACTAAACCCACAACAGTAAAATCAGTCTGTATATGTAGTAAAGCATGCTTGTTGTACTCACTGTTGGACCTAAGGGGTTAATCCTCTCCATTGTATAAAAAGGCTGTTTGATCCTTTCTTCTCTGATCCTCTCCTCCTCCCACTGCCCCCAATATATTTATATAATATATTATATAATATATTCTGAAAATACAGAGCCAGGGGACAGGCTGCACATGCTCAGTTTGGTGTGTATTGCTAGAGATTATTTTTTCTCTTGGGATAGTGCATGTGATCAGCACAGAGCCAATCAGCACTGTCCAGACAGAAGGTCAGGGGTCCTGCATCCTGATAATACAGTCATTGGAAAATGAAAACTCCTACAAACTTTAACCAGACACTGATAGAAGTCACAAGACTGTTATATACTGCTGATGAGAAAATATATTTAGCAGTTTATATTTACTAAAATAATTGCACTTCCATGTTATATGTACTGTGGGAGGCCAGATATAGTGCATGCAGGGTCCTGGGTTTAGTAACACTTTAACTAAAGGTAAAAACACACTAAAGGTAATTTTAGGGCAATATATGTGGTCGTGACAAGTAAATAAATACCCAACATGTCAAGGCTTAAAATTGCATGAGTCCATGAAATGGAGACAAACTTCTGTACCCTTTAGATTGGCCTAGAATTATTGATCACAATTTGGTGTGCGGAGATATGTGACATGTATTGCAAATGAAGTAGGTGATTACCATTTCCATACCCAAAGGAGTCACCCAAAACAAAAAAACAAATACACGAGGACAGTGAATTTCCAAGCACGAAACAGTTTTGTATTTGGTAGAAAGAAAAACATAAAAAATAAAATTTTGTTGATGTTTAGTTGGTCACAGTATGGTCACATTTAGGTGGACCTTGTTAAGTCCCTTTTTGTACACTAGCTGGATCTATGAGCTGCAAGAATTTTTCCAAGCGCATCACTTCCTGTAACACCACTAATTCAACCCAAGTTCAACTTTCTCCTTCTCCTGGTACTTGAATGGAATTGCAAATACGTGTTTCTTCATGGTAGCCCAAAGCTGCACAGATCATGGTGGACTGACGACTCAGTTCATGCCGCAAAAGTCATTGCAGTACAATACAAGTACACAGCTAAATGTTTAGAATTGCAGAGAAAAACAACATATTGATGGCTACTTTTTGGTTTCACATACAATGTTTGCAGTGCACATATGACCCAATCATACAACTGGACATTATTCATATATGAAATCACACAAAAAGGTTTTAGCACATGTACAGTATCTCACAAAAGTGAGTACACCCCTCACATGTTTGTAAATATTTTCTTCTATCTTTTCATGTGACAACACTGAAGAAATGACACTTTGCTACAATGTAAAGTAGTGAGTGTACCGCTTATATAACAGTATAAATTTGCTGTCCCCTCAAAATAACTCACCACACAGCCATTAATGTCTAAACCGCTGGCAACAAAAGACTGACCCATCAAAGACTCCCCCATCACAGACTGACCCATCACAGACCCCCATCACAGACCCCCCATCAGACTGACCCATCACAGAATGACCCATCACAGACCCCCATCACAGACCCCCCATCAGACTGACCCATCACAGAATGACCCATTACAGACCCCCCATCACAGACCTCCATCACAGAATGACCCATCATAGACCCCCCATAACAGACTGACCCATCACAGACCCCCATCACAGACCCCCATCACAGACTGACCCATCACAGACCCCATCACAGACCCCCATCACAGAATGACCCATCACAGACCCCCCATAACAGACTGACCCATCACAGACCCCCATCACAGACCCCCATCACAGACTGACCCATCACAGACCCCCCCTATCACAGACCCCCCATCACAGACTGACTCATCACAGACCCCCATCCCAGACCCCCATCACAGACTGACCCATCACAGACCCCCCCATCACAGACCCTCATCACAGACTGACCCATCACAGACTGACCCATCACAAACCCCCCATAACAGACTGACCCATCACAGACCCCCATCACAAACCCCCATCACAGACTGACCCATTACAGACCCCCATCACAGACTGGCCCATCACAGACTGACCCATCACAGACCCCCCATAACAGACTGACCAATCACAGACCCCCATCACAGACTGACCCATCACAGACCCCCATAACAGACTGACCCATCACAGACCCCCATCACAGACTGACCCATCACAGAATGACCCATCACAGACCCCCCATCACAGACTGACCCATCACAGACCCCCCATCACAGACTGACCCATCACAGACCCCCATAACAGACTGACCCATCACAGACCCCCATCACAGACTGACCCATCACAGAATGACCCATCACAGACCCCCCATCACAGACTGACCCATCACAGACCCCCAATAACAGACTGACCCATCACAGACCCCCATCACAGACTGACCCATCACAGACCCCCATCACAGACTGACCCATCACAGAATGACCCATCACAGACCCCCCATCACAGACTGACCCATCACAGACCCCCAATAACAGACTGACCCATCACAGACCCCCATCACAGACTGACCCATCACAGAATGACCCATCACAGACCCCCCATCACAGACTGACCCATCACAGACCCCCATCACAGACCCCCAATAACAGACTGACCCATCACAGACCCCAATAACAGACTGACCCATCACAGACCCCCCCATCACAGACTGACCCATCACAGACTGACCCATCACAGACTGACCCATCACAGACTGCCCCATCACAGACCCCCATCACAGACTGACCCATCACAGACCCCCCATAACAGACTGACCCATCACAGACCCCCATCACAGACTGACACATCACAGACTGACCCATCACAGACCCCCCATCACAGACTGACCCATCACAGACCCCCCATCACAGACCCCCAATAACAGACTGACCCATCACAGACCCCCATCACAGACCCCCATCACAGACTGAGCCATCACAGACCCCCATCACAGACTGACCCATCACAGAATGACCCATCACAGACCCCCCATCACAGACTGACCCATCACAGACCCCCATCACAGACCCCCATCACAGACTGACCCATCACAGACCCCCATCACAGACTGACCCATCACAGAATGACCCATCACAGACCCCCCCATCACAGACTGACCCATCACAGACCCCCCATCACAGACCCCCAATAACAGACTGACCCATCACAGACCCCCAATAACAGACTGACCCATCACAGACCCCCCCATCACAGACCCCATCACAGACTGACCCATCACAGACTGACCCATCACAGACCCCCATCACAGACTGACCCATCACAGACCCCCATCACAGACTGACCCATCACAGACCCCCATCACAGACTGACCCATCACAGACTGACCCATCACAGAATGACCCACCACAGACCCCCCATCACAGACTGACCCATCAAAAAAGTAATTGCAGTACAATACAAGTACACAGCTAAATGTTTAGAATTGCAGAGAAAAACAACATATTGATGGCTACTTTTTGGTTTCACATACAATGTTTGCAGTGCACATATGACCCAATCATACAACTGGACATTATTCATAAATGAAATCACACAAATAGGTTTTAGCACATGTGCAGTATCTCACAAAGTGAGTACACCCCTCACATGTTTGAAAATATTTTATTATATCTTTTTATGTGACAACACTGAAGAAATTACAATTTGCTACAATGTAAAGTAGTTAATGTACAGCTTGTATAACAGTATATATTTGCTGTCCCCTCAAAATAACTCAACATACAGCCATTAATGTCTAAACCGCTGGCAACAAAAGACTGACCCATCAAAGACCCCCCCATCACAGACTGACCCATCACAGACCCCCCCATCAGACTGACCCATCACAGAATGACCAGTCACAGACTGACCCATTACAGACCCCCCATCACAGACCCCCATCACAGAATGACCCATCATAGACCCCCCATAACAGACTGACCCATCACAGACCCCCATCACAGACCCCCATAACAGACTGACCAATCACAGACCCCCATCACAGACTGACCCATCACAGACCCCCCATAACAGACTGACCCATCACAGACCCCCATCACAGACTGACCCATCACAGAATGACCCATCACAGACCCCCCCCATCACAGACCCCCCATCACAGACTGACCCATCACAGACCCCCCCATCACAGACCCCCAATAACAGACTGACCCATCACAGACCCCCATCACAGACTGACCCATCACAGAATGACCCATCACAGAATGACCCATCACAGAATGACCCATCACAGACCCCCCCATCACAGACTGACCCATCACAGACCCCCCATCACAGACCCCCAATAACAGACTGACCCATCACAGACCCCAATAACAGACTGACCCATCACAGACCCCAATAACAGACTGACCCATCACAGACCCCCCATCACAGACCCCCCATCACAGACCCCATCACAGACTGACCCATCACAGACTGACCCATCACAGACTGACCCATCACAGAATGACCCATCACAGAATGACCCACCACAGACCCCCCCCATCACAGACTGACCCATCAAAAAAAACCCATCACAGACCCCCATTACAGACTGACCCATCACAGACCCCCATTACAGACTGACCCATCACAGACCCCCCATCACAGACCCCCCATCACAGACCCCCCATCACAGAATGACCCATCACAGACCCCCATCACAGACTGACCCATCACATACCCCCCATCACAGACTGACCCATCACATACCCCCATCACAGACTGACCCATCACAGAATGACCCATCACAGAACCCCATCACAAGATGACCCATCACAGACCCCCATCACAGACCTCCATTACAGACTGACCCATCACAGACCCCCCCATAACAGACTGACCCATCACAGACCCCCTATCACGGACCCCCCATTACAGACCCCCGTCACAGACTGACCCATCACAGACCCCCCATCACAGACTGACCCATCACAGACCCCCATCACAGACTGACCCATCACAGACCCCCATCTCCAGACTGACCCATCACAGACTGACCCATCAGAGACCCCCATCACAGACTGACCCATCACAGACCCCCATTAGAGACTGACCCATCACAGACCCCCATCACAGACTGACCCATCACAGACCCCCATCACAGACTGACCCATCACAGACTGACCCATCACAGACTGACCCATCACAGACTCCCCATAACAGACTGACCCATCACAGACCCCCCATCACAGACTGACCCATCACAGACCCCCATCACAAACCCCCATCACAGACTGACCCATTACAGACCCCCATCACAGACTGGCCCATCACAGACTGACCCATCACAGACCCCCCATAACAGACTGACCAATCACAGACCCCCATCACAGACCCCCATCACAGACTGACCCATCACAGACCCCCCTATCACAGACCCCCCATCACAGACTGACTCATCACAGACCCCCATCCCAGACCCCCATCACAGACTGACCCATAACAGACCCCCCCATCACAGACCCCCCATCACAGACTGACTCATCACAGACCCCCATCACAGACCCTCATCACAGACTGACCCATCACAGACTGACCCATCACAAACCCCCCATAACAGACTGACCCATCACAGACCCCCATCACAAACCCCCATCACAGACTGACCCATTACAGACCCCCATCACAGACTGGCCCATCACAGACTGACCCATCACAGACCCCCCATAACAGACTGACCAATCAAAGACCCCCATCACAGACTGACCCATCACAGACCCCCATAACAGAATGACCCATCACAGACCCCCATCACAGACTGACCCATCACAGAATGACCCATCACAGACCCCCCATCACAGACTGACCCATCACAGACCCCCAATAACAGACTGACCCATCACAGACCCCCATCACAGACCCCCATCACAGACTGACCCATCACAGACCCCCATCACAGACTGACCAATCACAGAATGACCCATCACAGACCCCCCATCACAGACTGACCCATCACAGACCCCCATCACAGACCCCCAATAACAGACTGACCCATCACAGACCCCAATAACAGACTGACCCATCACAGACCCCCCATAACAGACTGACCCATCACAGACCCCCTATCACGGACCCCCCATTACAGACCCCCGTCACAGACTGACCCATCACAGACCCCCCATCACAGACTAACCCATCACAGACCCCCATCACAGACTGACCCATCACAGACTGACCCATCACAGACCCCCATTAGAGACTGACCCATCAGAGACCCCCATCACAGACTGACCCATCACAGACTGACCCATCACAGACCCCCATTAGAGACTGACCCATCACAGACTCCCCATAACAGACTGACCCATCACAGACCCCCCATCACAGACTGACCCATCACAGACCCCCATCACAAACCCCCATCACAGACTGACCCCCATTACAGACCCCCCCCCCCATCACAGACCCCCCATCACAGACAGACAGACCCATCACAGACCCCCCATCACAGACTGACCAATCACAGACCCCCATCACAGACCCCCATCACAGACTGACCCATCACAGACTGACCCATCACAGACCCCCCCTATCACAGACCCCCCATCACAGACTGACTCATCACAGACCCCCATCCCAGACCCCCATTAGAGACTGACCCATCACAGACCCCCCCCCCCCATCACAGACCCCCCATCACAGACTGACTCATCACAGACCCCCATCACAGACCCTCATCACAGACCCCCATCACAGACTCTCATCACAGACTGACCCATCACAGACTGACCCATCACAAACACCCCATCACAGACTGACCCATCACAAACCCCCCATAGCAGACTGACCCATTACAGACCCCCATCACAGACTGACCCATTACAGACCCCCATCACAGACTGGCCCATAACAGACTGACCCATCACAGACCCCCATCACAGACTGACCAATCACAGACCCCCATCACAGACTGACCCATCACAGACCCCCATAACAGACTGACCCATCACAGACCCCCCATCACAGATCCCCCATCACAGACTGACCCATCACAGACCCCCATCACAGACCCCCCATAACAGACTGACCCATCACAGACCTCATCACAGACCCCCATCACAGACTGACCCATCACAGACTGACCCATCACAGAATGACCCATCACAGACCCCCCATCACAGACTGACCCATCACAGACCCCCCATCAGAGACCCCCAATAACAGACTGACCCATCACAGACCCCAATAACAGACTGACCCATCACATACCCCAATAACAGACTGACCCATCACAGACCCCCCATCACAGACCCCCCAATAACAGACTGACCCATCACAGACCCCAATAACAGACTGACCCATCACAGACCCCAATAACAGACTGACCCATCACAGACCCCCCCATCACAGACCCCATCACAGACTGACCCATCACAGACTGACCCATCACAGACTGACCCATCACAGAATGACCCATCACAGAATGACCCACCACAGACCCCCCATCACAGACTGACCCATCAAAAAAACCCCATCACAGACCCCCATTACAGACTGACCCATCACAGACCCCCATTACAGACTGACCCATCACAGACCCCCCATCACAGACCCCCCATCACAGACCCCCCATCACAGAATGACCCATCACAGACCCCCCATCACAGACTGACCCATCACATACCCCCCATCACAGACTGACCCATCACATACCCCCATCACAGACTGACCCATCACAGAATGACCCATCACAGAACCCCATCACAAGATGACCCATCACAGACCCCCCATCACAGACCTCCATTACAGACTGACCCATCACAGACCCCCCATAACAGACTGACCCATCACAGACCCCCTATAACGGACCCCCCATTACAGACCCCCGTCACAGACTGACCCATCACAGACCCCCCATCACAGACTGACCCATCACAGACCCCCCCATCACAGACTGACCCATCACAGACCCCCATCTCCAGACTGACCCATCACAGACTGACCCATCACAGACCCCCATCACAGACTGACCCATCACAGACCCCCATTAGAGACTGACCCATCACAGACCCCCCCATCACAGACTGACCCATCACAGACCCCTATCACAGACTGACCCATCACAGACTGACCCATCACAGACTGACCCATCACAGACTCCCCATAACAGACTGACCCATCACAGACCCCCCATCACAGACTGACCCATCACAGACCCCCATCACAAACCCCCATCACAGACTGACCCATTACAGACCCCCATCACAGACTGGCCCATCACAGACTGACCCATCACAGACCCCCCATAACAGACTGACCAATCACAGACCCCCATCACAGACCCCCATCACAGACTGACCCATCACAGACCCCCCTATCACAGACCCCCCATCACAGACTGACTCATCACAGACCCCCATCCCAGACCCCCATCACAGACTGACCCATAACAGACCCCCCCATCACAGACCCCCCATCACAGACTGACTCATCACAGACCCCCATCACAGACCCTCATCACAGACTGACCCATCACAGACTGACCCATCACAAACCCCCCATAACAGACTGACCCATCACAGACCCCCATCACAAACCCCCCATCACAGACTGACCCATTACAGACCCCCATCACAGACTGGCCCCATCACAGACTGACCCATCACAGACCCCCCATAACAGACTGACCAATCAAAGACCCCCATCACAGACTGACCCCATCACAGACCCCCATAACAGAATGACCCATCACAGACCCCCATCACAGACTGACCCATCACAGAATGACCCCCCATCACAGACCCCCCATCACAGACTGACCCATCACAGACCCCCAATAACAGACTGACCCATCACAGACCCCCATCACAGACCCCCATCACAGACTGACCCATCACAGACCCCCATCACAGACTGACCAATCACAGAATGACCCATCACAGACCCCCCATCACAGACTGACCCATCACAGACCCCCCATCACAGACCCCCAATAACAGACTGACCCATCACAGACCCCAATAACAGACTGACCCATCACAGACCCCCCATAACAGACTGACCCATCACAGACCCCCTATCACGGACCCCCCATTACAGACCCCCGTCACAGACTGACCCATCACAGACCCCCCATCACAGACTAACCCATCACAGACCCCCATCACAGACTGACCCATCACAGACTGACCCATCACAGACCCCCATCAGAGACTGACCCATCAGAGACCCCCATCACAGACTGACCCATCACAGACTGACCCATCACAGACCCCCATTAGAGACTGACCCCCATCACAGACTCCCCATCACAGACTGACCCATCACAGACCCCCCATCACAGACTGACCCATCACAGACCCCCATCACAAACCCCCATCACAGACTGACCCATTACAGACCCCCATCACAGACTGGCCCATCACAGACTGACCCATCACAGACCCCCCATAACAGACTGACCAATCACAGACCCCCCATCACAGACCCCCATCACAGACTGACCCATCACAGACTGACCCATCACAGACCCCCCTATCACAGACCCCCCATCACAGACTGACTCATCACAGACCCCCATCCCAGACCCCCATTAGAGACTGACCCATCACAGACCCCCCCCCCATCACAGACCCCCCATCACAGACTGACTCATCACAGACCCCCATCACAGACCCTCATCACAGACCCCCATCACAGACTCTCATCACAGACTGACCCATCACAGACTGACCCATCACAAACACCCCATAACAGACTGACCCATCACAAACCCCCCATAGCAGACTGACCCATCACAGACTGACCCATTACAGACCCCCATCACAGACTGACCCATTACAGACCCCCATCACAGACTGGCCCATAACAGACTGACCCATCACAGACCCCCATCACAGACTGACCAATCACAGACCCCCATCACAGACTGACCCATCACAGACCCCCATAACAGACTGACCCATCACAGACCCCCCATCACAGATCCCCCATCACAGACTGACCCATCACAGACCCCCATCACAGACCCCCAATCACAGACTGACCCATCACAGACCCATCACAGACCCCCATCACAGACTGACCCATCACAGACTGACCCATCACAGAATGACCCATCACAGACCCCCCATCACAGACTGACCCATCACAGACCCCCCATCAGAGACCCCCATAACAGACTGACCCATCACAGACCCCAATAACAGACTGACCCATCACATACCCCAATAACAGACTGACCCATCACAGACCCCCCATCACAGACCCCATCACAGACTGACCCATCACAGACTGACCCATCACAGACCCCCCAATCACAGACTGACCCATCACAGACTGACCCATCACAGACCCCATCACAGAATGACTCACCACAGACCCCCCATCACAGACTGACCCATCATCACAGACCCCCCCCATCACAGACTGACCCATCACAGACTGACATCACAGACTGACCCATCACAGACTGACCCATCACAGACTGACCCATCACACACCCCCCATCCCCACAGACCCCCACAGACTGACCCATCACAGACCCATGACCCCCCATAACAGACTGACCCAATCACAGACTGAACCCCCCCATCACACAGACCCCCCATCACAGACCCCCATCACAGACTGACCCATCACAGACCCCCCATCACAGACTGACCATCACAGACCCATCACAGACCCCCATGAGACTGACCCATCACAGACCCCCCATCACAGACTGACCCATCACAGACCCCCATCAAAGACTGACCCCCCATCACAGACTGACCCATCACATAACAGACTGACCCATCACAGACCCCCATCACAGACTGACCCATCACAGACCCCCCATCACAGACTGACCCATCCCACACAGACTGACCCATCACAGACCCCCATCACAAACCCCCATCACAGACTGACCCATCACAGACCCCCCCTATCACAGACCCCCCATCACAGACTGACTCCATCACAGACCCCCATCCCAGACCCCCATCACAGACTGACCCATCACAGACCCCCATCACAGACCCCCCATCACAGACTGACACATCACAGACCCCCATCACAGACCCCATCACAGACCCCCATCACAGATTGACCCATCACAAACCCCCATCACAGACAGACCCATCACAGACCCCCCCCCACAGACTGCACACAGACTGACCCATCACAGACCCCCATAACAGACTGACCCATCACAGACCCCCCACACAGACACCTTCACAGACCCCCATAACAGACTGACCCCATCACAGACCCCCATCACAGACCCCATCACAGACCCCCCCATCACAGACCCCCTCATCACAGACTGACCCATCACAGACTGACCCCCCACATCACAGACCCCATCACAGACCCCCATCACAGAACCCCCATCACAGACTGATCCCCCCCATCACAGACTGACCCATCACAGACCCCCCCCCATCACAGACTGACCCTCACCATCACAGACCCCCATTACAGACTGACCCCCCCCCATCACAGACTGACCCATCACAGACTGACCCATCACAGATCCCCATTAGAGACTGACCCATCACAGACCCCCATCACTGACTGACCCATCACAGACTGACCCATCACAGATCCCCATTAGAGACTGACCCATCACAGACCCCCATCACAGACTGACCCATCACAGACTCCCATCACAAACCCCCATCACAGACTGACCCATCACAGACCCCCCATCACAGACTGACCCCCATCACAGACCCCCCCCCATCACAGACCCCCCATAACAGACTGACCAATCACAGACCCATCACAGACCCCCCCATCACAGACCCCCCCCCCCATCACAGACCCCCCATCACAGACTGACTCACACAGACCCCCCATCCCAGACCCCCATCACAGACTGACCCATCACAGACCCCCCCCATCACAGACCCCCCATCACAGACTGACCCATCACAGACCCCCATCACAGACCCCATCACAGACCCCCCCATCACAGACCCCATCACAGACTGACCCATCACAGACTGACCCATCACAAACCCCCCATAACAGACTGACCCATCACAGACCCCATCACAGACCCCCATCACAGACTGACCCATTACAGACCCCCATCACAGACTGGCCTATCACAGACTGACCCATCACAGACCCCCCATAACAGACTGACCAATCACAGACCCCCATCACAGACTGACCCATCACAGACCCCCATAACAGACTGACCCATCACAGACCCCCCCCCATCACAGACTGACCCATCACAGAATGACCCATCACAGACCCCCCATCACAGACTGACCCATCACAGACCCCCAATACAGACTGACCCATCACAGACCCCCATCACAGACCCCCATCACAGACTGACCCATCACAGACCCCATCACAGACTGACCCATCACAGAATGACCCATCACAGACCCCCCCATCACAGACTGACCCATCACAGACCCCCCATCACAGACCCCCATAACAGACTGACCCATCACAGACCCCAATAACAGACTGACCCATCACAGACCCCCCCCCCATCACAGACCCCCATCACAGACTGACCCATCACAGACCCCCATCACAGACTGACCCATCACAGACTGCCCCATCACAGACTGCCCCATCACAGACTGCCCCATCACAGAATGACCCATCACAGAATGACCCACCACAGACCCCCATCACAGACCCCCATCACAGACTGACCCATCAAAAAAGTCATTGCAGTACAATACAAGTACACAGCTAAATGTTTAGAATTGCAGAGAAAAACAACATATTGATGGCTACTTCTTGGTTTCACATACAATGTTTGCAGTGCACATATGACCCAATCATACAACTGGACATTATTCATATATGAAATCACACAAAAAGGTTTTAGCACATGTGCAGTATCTCACAAAAGTGAGTACACCCCTCACATGTTTGAAAATATTTTATTATATCTTTTTATGTGACAACACTGAAGAAATGACAATTTGCTACGATGTAAAGTAGTGAGTGTACGGCTTGTATAACAGTATAAATTTGCTGTCCCCTCAAAATAACTCAACACACAGCCATTAATGTCTAAACCGCTGGCAACAAAAGACTGACCCATCAAAGACCCCCCCCCATCACAGACTGACCCATTACAGACCCCCTTCACAGACCCCCCATCAGACTGACCCATCACAGAATGACCCATTACAGACCCCCATCACAGACCCCCCATCACAGACCCCCATCACAGACCCCATCACAGACCCCCCATCACAGACTGACCCATCACAGACCCCCCATCACAGACCCCCCATCACAGACTGACCCATCACAGACCCCCCCATCACACAGACCCCCCATCACAGACTGACTCATCACAGACCCCCATACCAGACCCCCATCACAGACTGACCCATCACAGACCCCCCATAACAGACTGACTCATCACAGACCCCCATCACAGACCCCCATCACAGACTGACCCATCACAGACCCCCCATAACAGACCCCCATCACAGACTGACCCATCACAGACCCCCCATAACAGACTGACCCATCACAGACCCCCATCACAGACCCCCATCACAGACCCCCATCACAGATTGACCCATCACAGACTGGCCCATCACAGACCCCCCCATCACAGACCCCCATCACAGACCCCCCATCACAGACTGACCAATCACAGACCCCCAAAACAGACTGACCCATCACAGACCCCCTATCACAGACTGACCCATCACAGACCCCCATCACAGACTGACCAATCACAGACCCCCATCACAGACTGACCCATCACAGACCCCCCATCACAGACTGACCCATCACAGACCCCCATCACAGACCCCCATAACAGACTGACCCATCACAGACCCCATCACAGACCCCCATCACAGACTGACCCATCACAGACCCCATCACAGACTGACCCATCACAGACCCCCCATCACAGACCCCCATAACAGACTGACCCATCACAGACCCCCAATAACAGACTGACCCATCACAGACCCCAATAACAGACTGACCCATCACAGACCCCCCCATCACAGACTGACCCATCACAGACCCCCATCACAGACTGACCCATCACAGACCCCCATCACAGACTGACCCCATCACAGACCCCCATCACAGACTGACCCATCACAGACTGACCCATCACAGAATGACCCATCACAGACCCCCCATCACAGACTGACCCATCAAAAAAGTAATTGCAGTACAATACAAGTACACAGCTAAATGTTTAGAATTGCAGAGAAAAACAACATATTGATGGCTACTTTTTGGTTTCACATACAATGTTTGCAGTGCACATATGACCCAATCATACAACTGGACATTATTCATATATGAAATCACACAAAAAGGTTTTAGCACATGTGCAGTATCTCACAAAAGTGAGTACACCCCTCACATGTTTGAAAATATTTTATTATATCTTTTTATATGTGACAACACTGAAGAAATGACAATTTGCTACAATGTAAAGTAGTTAATGTACAGCTTGTATAACAGTATATATTTGCTGTCCCCTCAAAATAACTCAACACACAGCCATTAATGTCTAAACCGCTGGCAACAAAAGACTGACCCATCAAAGACCCCCCCCCCCCATCACAGACTGACCCATCACAGACCCCCATCACAGACCCCCCATCAGACTGACCCATCACAGAATGACCCATTACAGACCCCCATCACAGACCCCCATCACATCCCATCACAGACCCCCATCACAGACTGACCCATCACAGACCCCCCCCCCATCACAGACTGACTCATCACAGACCCCCATCCCAGACCCCCATCACAGACTGACCCATCACAGACCCCATCACAGACTGACCCATCACAGACCCCACATCACAGACTGACCCATCACAGACCCCCATAACAGACACCCATCACAGACCCCCATCACAGACCCCCCCCATCACAGACTGACCCCATCACAGACCCCCATAACAGACTGACCAGACCCCCATCACAGACTGACCCCCATCATCACAGACCCCATGACTCACAGACCCATCACGACCCCATCACAGACCCCATCACATCACAGACCCATCCCATCACAGACCCCCATCACAGACTGACCCATCACAGACTGGACCCCACATCACACCCCATCACAGACTGACCCCCCATCACAGACCCCCGATCACAGACCCCATCACAGACTGACCCCACAGACCATAACACAGACTGACCAATCACAGACCCCCATCACAGACTGACCCATCACTGACAGACCCCCCATAACAGACTGACCCATCACAGACCCCCATTAAGAGACTGACCCATCACCGACCCCCATCACAGACTGACCCCATCATCACAGACCCCCCATCACAGACTGACCCATCACAGACCCCCATCACAGACCCCCCATCACAGACTGACCCATCACAGACCCCCCATCACAGACCCCCCCCATCACAGACCCCCATCACAGACTGGCCCATCACAGACCCCCATAACAGACTGACCAATCACAGACCCCATCACAGACCCCCATCACAGACCCCATCACAGACCCCCCATAACAGACTGACCAATCACAGACCCCCATCACAGACTGACCCATCACAGACCCCCCATCACAGACCCCATCACAGACCCCCCATCACAGACTGACCCCATCACAGACCCCCATCACAGACCCCCATCACAGACTGACCCATCACAGACCCCCATCACAGACTGACCCATCACAGACCCCCATCACAGACCCCCAATAACAGACTGACCCATCACAGACCCCCAATAACAGACTGACCCATCACAGACCCCAATAACAGACTGACCCATCACAGACCCCCCATCACAGACTGACCCATCACAGACTGACCCATCACAGACTGACCCATCACAGACCCCCATCACAGACTGACCCATCACAGACCCCCATCACAGACTGACCCATCACAGACTGACCCATCACAGAATGACCCACCACAGACCCCCCATCACAGACTGACCCATCAAAAAAGTAATTGCAGTACAATACAAGTACACAGCTAAATGTTTAGAATTGCAGAGAAAAACAACATATTGATGGCTACTTTTTGGTTTCACATACAATGTTTGCAGTGCACATATGACCCAATCATACAACTGGACATTATTCATATATGAAATCACACAAAAAGGTTTTAGCACATGTGCAGTATCTCACAAAAGTGAGTACACCCCTCACATGTTTGAAAATATTTTATTATATCTTTTTATGTGACAACACTGAAGAAATGACAATTTGCTACAATGTAAAGTAGTTAATGTACAGCTTGTATAACAGTATATATTTGCTGTCCCCTCAAAATAACTCAACACACAGCCATTAATGTCTAAACCGCTGGCAACAAAAGACTGACCCATCAAAGACCCCCCCCCCCATCACAGACTGACCCATCACAGACCCCCATCACAGACCCCCCATCAGACTGACCCATCACAGAATGACCCATTACAGACCCCCCATCACAGACCCCCATCACAGAATGACCCATCACAGACCCCCATCACAGACCCCCATCACAGACTGACCCATCACAGACCCCCCCATCACAGACCCCCCATCACAGACTGACTCATCACAGACCCCCATCCCAGACCCCCATCACAGACTGACCCATCACAGACCCTCATCACAGACTGACCCATCACAGATTGACCCATCACAGACCCCCCATAACAGACTGACCCATCACAGACCCCCATCACAGACCCCCATCACAGACCTCCATCACAGACTGACCCATCACAGACCCCCATAACAGACTGACCAATCACAGACCCCCATCACAGACTGACCCATCACAGACCCCCCATAACAGACTGACCCATCACAGACCCCCCCCCCCATCACAGACTGACCCATCACAGACTGACCCATCACAGACCCCCATCACAGATTGACCCATCACAGACCCCCATTAGAGACTGACCCATTACAGACCCCCATCACAGACTGACCCATCACAGACCCCATCACAGACCCCCATCACAGACTGACCCATCACAGACCCCCTATCACGGACCCACCCTCACAGACTCCCGTCACAGACTGACCCATCACAGACCCCCTATCACAGACTGACCCATCACAGACCCCCATCACAGACTGACCCATTACAGACCCCCATCACAGACTGACCCATCACAGACCCCCATCACAGACTGACCCATCACAGACCCCCATCACAGACTGACCCATCACAGACCCCCATTAGAGACTGACCCATCATAGACCCCCATCACAGACTGACCCATCACAGACTGACCCATCACAGACCCCCATTAGAGACTGACCCATCACCGACTCCCCATAACAGACTGACCCATCACAGACCCCCCCATCACAGACTGACCCATCACAGACCCCCATCACAGACCCCCATCACAGACCTCCATCACAGACTGACCCATCACAGACCCCCCATAACAGACTGACCAATCACAGACCCCCATCACAGACTGACCCATCACAGACCCCCCATAACAGACTGACCCATCACAGACCCCCATCACAGACTGACCCATCACAGACTGACCCATCACAGACCCCCATCACAGATTGACCCATCACAGACCCCCATTAGAGACTGACCCATTACAGACCCCCATCACAGACTGACCCATCACAGACCCCATCACAGACCCCCATCACAGACTGACCCATCACAGACCCCCTATCACGGACCCACCCTCACAGACTCCCGTCACAGACTGACCCATCACAGACCCCCTATCACAGACTGACCCATCACAGACCCCATCACAGACTGACCCATTACAGACCCCCATCACAGACTGACCCATCACAGACCCCCATCACAGACTGACCCATCACAGACCCCCATCACAGACTGACCCATCACAGACCCCCATTAGAGACTGACCCATCATAGACCCCCATCACAGACTGACCCATCACAGACTGACCCATCACAGACCCCCATTAGAGACTGACCCATCACCGACTCCCCATAACAGACTGACCCATCACAGACCCCCCATCACAGACTGACCCATCACAGACCCACCATCACAGACCCCCCATCACAGACCCTCATCACAGACCCCATCACAGACTGACCCATCACAGACCCCCCATCACAGACCCCCCCCATCACAGACTGACCCATCACAGACCCCCCATCACAGACTGACCCATCACAGACTGACCCATCACAGACCCCCATCACAGACTGACCCATCACAGACCCCCCTCACAGACTGACCCATCAAAGACTCCCCCATCACAGACCCCTCTCACAGACCCCCATCACAGAATGACCCATCACAGAATGACCCATCACAGACTGACCCATCACAGACCCCCCATCACCAACCCCCATCACAGACCCGCATCACAGACTAACCCATCACAGAATGACCAATCACAGACTGACCCATCACAGACCCCCCCCCCCCCCCATCACAGACTGACCCATTACAGACCCCCCATCACAGACTGACCCATCACAGACCCCCATCACAGACCCCCATCACAGACTGACCCATCACAGACCCCCATCACAGACTGACCCATCACAGACCCCATCACAGACCCCCATCACAGACTGACCCATCACAGACCCCCCATAACAGACTGACCCATGACAGACCCCCCATCACAGACTGACCCATCACAGACTGACCCATCACAGACTGACCAATCACAGACCCCCATCACAGACTGACCCATCACAGACCCCCATCACAGACATCATCACAGACTGACCTATCACAGACCCCCATCACAGACTGACCCATCAGAGACCCCCCATCACAGACCCCCATCACAGACCCCCATCACAGACTGACCCATCACAGACCCCCATCACAGACATCATCACAGACTGACCTATCACAGACCCCCATCACAGACCCCCATCACAGACTGACCCATCACAGACCCCCCATCACAGACTGACCCATCACAGACACCCATCACAGACCCCCATCACAGACTGACCCATCACAGACCCCCATCACAGACTGACCCATCACAGACTGACCCATCACAGACTGACCCATCACAGACCCCCATCACAGACTGACCCATCACAGACCCCCATTAGAGACTGACCCATCACAGACTGACCCATCACAGACTGACCCATCACAGACCCCCCATCACAGACCCCCCATCACAGACTGACCCATCACAGACCCACCCTCACAGACTCCCGTCACAGACTGACCCATCACAGACCCCCCATCACAGACTGACCCATCACAGACCCCCATCACAGACTGACCCATTACAGACCCCCATCACAGACTGACCCATCACAGACCCCCATCACAGACTGACCCATCACAGACCCCCATTAGAGACTGACCCATCATAGACCCCCATCACAGACTGACCCATCACAGACTGACCCATCACAGACCCCCATTAGAGACTGACCCATCACCGACTCCCCATAACAGACTGACCCATCACAGACCCCCCCCCATCACAGACTGACCCATCACAGACCCACCCATCACAGACCCCCATCACAGACCCTCATCACAGACCCCCCATCACAGACTGACCCATCACAGACCCCCCATCACAGACTGACCCATCACAGACCCCCATCACAGACTGACCCATCACAGACCCCCCATCACAGACTGACCCCCATCACAGACCCCCCATCACAGACTGACCCATCACAGACCCCCCTCACAGACTGACCCATCAAAGACTCCCCCATCACAGACCCCCCTCACAGACCCCCCATCACAGACTGACCCATCACAGAATGACCCCTCACAGACTGACCCATCACAGACCCCCCATCACCAACCCCCATCACAGACCCCCATCACAGACTAACCCATCACAGAATGACCAATCACAGACTGACCCATCACAGACCCCCCCATCACAGACTGACCCATAACAGACCCCAATCACAGACTGACCCATCACAGACCCCCATCACAGACCCCCATCACAGACTGACCCATCACAGACCCCCATCTCAGACTGACCCATCACAGACCCCATCACAGACCCCCATCACAGACTGACCCATCACAGACCCCCCATAACAGACTGACCCATCACAGACCCCCATCACAGACTGACCCATCACAGACTGACCCATCACAGACTGACCAATCACAGACCCCCATCACAGACTGACCAATCACAGACCCCCATCACAGACTGACCCATCACAGACCCCCATCACAGACTGACCCATCACCGCCCCCCTCCCACAGCCCCGCTCCCCGCCCCCCCGTCTTCCTTCCTCCTCTCCCCCTCGCTCCATCCCTATCCCTCCCTCCCCCCCTCTCGTCCGTCGCCCGGTCCCCCCCATCTCCCCCTGCCCCACCGCCCACCTCTCTCGTCCCTCCTCTCCCTCACCTCCCTCCTCATTCCCGTCCCCCTCCTCCCCTCCCTCCTCTCTTCCTCTTCCTCCCTCCCCACTCCCCTCCATCCATCCCTCCTTCCCTTCCCTTGCTCCTCTCTCCCCCTCTCACTCGCCCCCCTCACCCTCCCCATCCCCCGCTCCCTCCACCCTCCATCTCTCCCTCCCTCCTCCTCCCACCCCCTCCCCCCCTCCAATTTCTGCGCACCCATCCCCTCACGCCAACTCAGACACCCCCATCACAGACCCCCTCCCAGACCTCAACCCCGTCCAGCCCTATCACCGACCCCCCCAACACAGACTCCCCATCAGACCACCCCCCCATCACAGCCCCCAATCCCAGACCCCCCACACAGACAGCCCCCTACAAATGACTTAAACTACAACAGTAATCTTCACTTATTTAATCCAATAGAAATATTACTTATTTACATAAGATTTAATTTCCAACTTTTATCATTTTAAAGATCTATTTTTAATATATATCCGACTACTATAATTTTTTAAACTAATAACTATTACTCTTATCGTAAGACTACTTTTATCTTTTATATTATTTGCTCCTTTTACTTTTTTTGACTTTTTATTTTATACTATTTTATTTAGTTCTTTATTATTTTTTAGATCTAGTTTATTATGTTCCATAAACACCAATTTATTCTTATTGTTTGTCAAAAACAGTCTAACTTTTTTTCATATTAATTAAAATAATATTTATAAATTAAAAAATTAAGTAAGATAATTAAACAATCTACATATAAAATAAAAACACTAACCATACGCCGTAATATAAACCTACAATACCATTAAATTAACTTTGCCAAAAATTTAATAAACATTAGTACTTTAATACATTAAATTAAGTTAACCTTTTACAATTTATTATAGACAATATGCTAATATTAATTACTACTTTATTTTTTATTATCGTTATACAGTACTTATTATGACTACTTATATATATACTTATTTATATACAGACAATTTTACAACACTTTCTGAAAATACATTATTATTAACATTGATAGATCCAAATATACTCATCTTTACGACTCATTTTTAATTTTTTTTTCTTTTTTTATTCAATTCTTCCTTCTTAATCTTTATATTGAATTTTACGTTTTATACTATATACCTACATTTTTAATCTTTTTTAAATTTTTTTATATTACTTCTTCCTATTTTTCCTTTTTATTCTACTTTTTTAATTTATTTAATTTATATTTTTTCTTTCAATTTATTATTTTACATGATTACTTCATTTTCTTTTCTCTTCAATCTTTAATTCTCTTTACTACCTTAGACAACTATTTTCTTTATTCTAATTTATTCTTATTTATCTACTTAGACCCCCCATCACAGACCCCCCATTAGAGACTGACCCATCACAGACTCCCCATAACAGACTGACCCATCACAGACCCCCCATCACAGACCCCCCCATCACAGACACGCCATCACAGACCCCCATCACAGACCCCCATCACAGACCTCATCACAGACTGACCTATCACAGACCCCCCATCACAGACTGACCCATCAGAGACCCCCCCCATCACAGACCCCCATCACAGACCCCATCACAGACTGACCCATCAAAGACTCCCCCATCACAGACTGACTGTTATGCTTTCGTCTATCTAGCAAGATTACTCTGTGGTATAACAAGGAAGCTGAGACTTCTGCAGTGTATAGATGTGCTTTTTACTATACAAAGCTGCTGTACAAAACTATTACAATCTTAGGAATACAATACAAGACTGACAGATATCTATAACAAGCAAATGAACAGCCTATGGTCTAACAGTACAAATACATTTAAAGGGTTACTTAGCTTCTGTTACTGTATGTTCATGATCTCCATTGGCAATATTTCTTCTTGGAGACCAGGTTCTGTCCTTCTATCATGAGTGGCTTCTGGTCTTCAAAGCATGATGATGTGTCCTGATGTTACAGCATGATGTGTTCCAGTCTCCCCTCTGTGTCTCTACTCTAATCCATTTTATTTGTCCCAGTTTGTTGACCAAAGTTAATGTTTATAGACTTGTTTCCATAACAACCGACTAACAGTCATTCTTTTCAGGTTGAGACACCCTCTCAACCTGTTTACTGTAGCTGAAAAGACAATGGACTGTTGCTAGCTACCCATTGTCTCCTCAAACCAAATCCTGTCATCAATATAACAGTCATTCTTTTCAGTCTGACAGACACTCTCAACCTGTTTTCTGTAGCTGACGAGACAATAGCCTCTTCAAACTGTCAATTTGAATACAAGAATGTTATCTAACACCATTGTATGAAAACAGCATTTGTTTGAGAATTATACTCATACCAGAGACTTGTTTGTAATCTGATCAACTAAACTTGTAATATTCTCCCATGTAATGTTAGGTCTGATGTTTAAAAAAATCATATTTTAACAAACGCAACACATTCCGCCCTAGATTTTTTTTCTTTCAGACTCCATATAGAAAATCACTTCATTACTAATAAAACTCATTCTAAACATTAATTTTCCTTGAATGCAACACCTCCAATTTCTGTCATTGAGAAGATGTTTCAGTCTTTTAACTTAAAAAGTTCATTAGAAAGTCCATTCTAAAGTTCTGTAGAAACAAGTCCAGGCTTGTAATACATCAAAGGCCTTGCTCTCCACAGCTCTTGTGATCTTCCCTCATTCTTTCCATCTTGTAATCACTTTTCTCTAGTCTTCCTATGGATCAAATCGGAGACAGCCTGTGGAGTGGAAAACAAAGCGGATTATCTGTTCCCTCTAATAATACATAAACAGTAGATCCAGGCCCTTCGGCTACGATCTCTCCTCTAAATGGCTTCTTGCCTGGATATCTGACTAACACTTTGCCCCCTGCCTGTACCCACTTCTGACCCTCCCAAAGAACATCAATAGAGAGGAGAGGAAATATACTGATATTTCCCAGAAGATCACTGCTGTTTATTTTGGAAGGTTTTATGTTATGTAGCCTCACTTTCCACTCTTGCTGAGAAGTATCCACTAACCAGTCAGAGTCCGAGCCACTGTCTTGAAGCTCATCTGCCAATGCAAATATAACTTCAAACCTTCCTGACAGATTCCCTCTCATTCCTAGATAGGCTTCAGCTTCAGATACGTCACTCTTGGTTTCTATGTCATGGGAAGCAGTAACATGGTATCTGTTAAGCCCTGTTCTTTCCGGAACCTTACATAAATACTGAAATCTGCACTTCAGCTGTGGAATCTGTGCCCCAGCCCCTACCATCCTCTCATATGGTGTGCTTTTGGCTATTGGCCTAGAATTTAACAACATGACTGCGTGTGTGAGGACCCGATCCCACCCCCTTAGTGTATGTGTGGGTGTAAGTTTGTGTATCTGGTCCTTCAATAGCCCGTTGTATCTTTCAATCAAACCAGCTGCCTGTGGATGGTATGGGATGTGGCACAACCAGTACACCCCAGAATCTTTGGCCCACTGCTGTACTGTTGATCCGGTGAAGTGTGAGCCGTTATCACTTTGGACTTGCTTGGGACAACCATAAGCAACAAGTTTCTGTAGCAGTTGAAGCGTTGCGGCTTGATCTGCACGTTTGCAAGGATGAACAAGCATAAGTCCTGAATAGGTGTCCACTGCAGTGCAACAATATCTCTGTCCATTGTTTCCCCAGGGCAGGGGACCGATGAAGTCAATCTGCCATATCTATGCAGGCCTCTCACCCCTCTTAATCGACCCGGTGGAGTACTTTTGTAATGGCCATTGTCGCACTTCTCCACACATTGTACAGTTCCCTATTACAGTCTTTATCATGTCCATGGATATAGGCAAGCCTCTCTGCTGTGCCCATTCATATGTTGCTTTCTGCCCCAAATGTCCAGATTGCTTGTGGGCCCAGTTGGCCAAGTTCATCAAGACAGGATCAATTGGCACAACTGCCTTCACTTTGGCGATTTCATCTGCAACTCTGTTATAGTTCTCAAAGTCTGGGACTAGGGGCACATGTGCATCAACATGCTTCCTTCCAGATGTAGTCCCAGACTTCCTTGCCTCCCCACACCACCTTTCCATGAATCATCCATTCATTGGACTTCCACGTGGGCATCCAAGTTGTCAGTCCTTTAAAAAACCGCCCAGCTGTCAGTGTAGAAAGTGACATGGGAAGAAGGATCCTCCTGAAGAGTCATCACTACAGCTTTCAACTCTGCATACTGGTTGGACCCTCCAATTCCGGTCTCCTGCAGGACTGTGTCTGTACTTGGGTTGTAGGCTGCTTCTGTCCATTTACGCCCAGACGAGGCGACTATGGCTGAACCATCAGTGAACCATGCTGACTGCTTTATGTCTTCTGACAGAGACTCAAAGGGTGGAGCCTCTTGAATGAGGGATGACTGCAGCACAGGAATTTCTTCTTCTGGCCAGGTGCTGGTAAAAGTAACAAGCCCTGCCAACTGTTTTGAAATGTCTCTAACATCCCCAGCTGCAATACCCCCTCTTTCTTGAAGGTACCACTTCCATTTCATCAGTGTCTGGTTCTGGGCTACAGCTGCCCTAGTGGTCAGTCCATTATCTCTCACCCATCCTGCTATTGGCAATGCAGTGTGGATGGTGACTGTGTCCTTTCCTGTAATAGTCTCTACATGTTGAAGTGCTGTGTAGGCCCCAAACAGGTACTTCTCTAGGGGCGTGTATCTCTTCTGTGCCCCTGTCAGTTGTTTGGACCAAAATCCAATGGGTATTGCTCTCAGTCCTTTCTTTTCATTTGGCTGCCACAGACTCCAAGATATGGTACTATTCTGCTCCACTACATCCAGCTGAAATGGTACTCCTTGTCTCACGGGTCCTAATCCCTGATGCTGCAAAATAGCTTCTTTAGCAGCCAGCTGCTCTGAACCCCATGAGAACTCAGTCTTTTTCCGGGTGACATTATATATAGGCCTCAGAATCAGTCCAAGATGTGGGATGAACGATCTCCAGAACCCCACAACTCCAATGAACTTCTGTGCCTCCTCTTTGGTAGTAGGGGGCGACAGAGCCTGGATAGTTTGCACAACTGTCTCTGGAATTTTCCTCTGTTGCCCAGTCCACATCATTCCCAGGAATTTCACTTCTGTTGCAGGTCCTTGGACTTTGTCTTTGTCGATAGCCCACCCTCTGTTCTCCATGTGATGTATCAGCAGGTGCAGTGCTTCAGTTACATCTTCTTTTGTTCCAGAGATCATGATGTCATCAATGTAGTGGAACACAGCGACTTTCAAACTCAGGGTACTTAAATCTTGGGCAATCAGTCCATGACAAATCGTTGGAGAATGAACATAGTCTTCAGGGAGCACGGTGAAAGTGTACTGGTGGCCGTCCCACACCATAGCAAACTGGTCTTGACACTCTGGGTGTATTAAAATCGAAAAGAAAGCATTAGCCAGGTCTATCACAGCATGATATTCTCCTGCATCTTTAGCAATTTTTTCAACAATTGAGATCATATCTGGTACAGCAGACTTCAATGGAGGTGCCACTTTGTTTAGACCTCTGTAATCCACAGTCATTCTATATGTCCCATCAGGCTTTTTTCCTGGGAACTCCGGAGACGAGAAAGGACTTACAGCAGGTCTAAGGATCCCTACTCTCAACAGTTCTTGAATAGTCTCCCCAATTTCTTTGTGGCCTCCAGGCATGTCCAAAGTCCGGCCCGCGGGCCAATCGCGGCCCGCGGTCCGGTTTTGAACGGCCCGCCTGGTTATCTAAACCAGCCTCTCACAACTAGTGTGCTGCGGGATCAGGGCTGTCAGATGAGCGATCCCCTGCCGAACATCGGCACTGTGAGAAGCTCCGTCAGCCTCAAAAAGGAAAGTAAAGTGCAGAGAGGAGTGTGCTGTGCTCTCTGCTTCCCCCATACAGTGCAGTACCCGGCTGAATGAGGAAGCTGGAAAGGTACAGTACTATGCAAGAAGCTAGATTTGTTTTAAAAGGGCTTTATTCCTGTGTCTGTCTGTGCATGTGGGTTTGTATGTCTGTATGTATGTGTGTGTGTGTGCATGTGTGTCTGTATGTGTGTCCATGTACATGTGTCTGTATGCATGTGTCTGTATGTTAGTCCATGTACATGTGTCATGTGTGTCTGTATGCATGTGTCAGTATGAGTGTCCATGTACATGTACTGTATGTGTGTCTGTACATGTGTCTGTATGTGTGTCCATGTACATGTGTCAGTATGTGTGTCCATGTACATGTGTCTGTCTGCATGTGTCTGTATGTGTGTCCATGTACATGTGTCTGTATGTGTGTCCATGTACATGTGTCTGTATGCATGTGTGTCCATGTATGTGTGTCCATGTACATGTGTCTGTATGTGTGTCCATGTACATGTGTCTGTATGCATGTGTCTGTATGTGTGTCCATGTACATGTGTCTGTATGTGTGTCCATGTACATGTGTCTGTATGTGTGTCTGTATGTGTGTCCATGTACATGTGTCTGTATGTGTGTCCATGTACATGTGTCTGTATGTGTGTCTGTATGTGTGTCCATGTACATGTGTCTGTATGTGTGTCCATGTACATGTGTCTGTATGTGTGTCCATGTACATGTGTCTGTATGTGTGTCCATGTACATGTGTCTGTATGTGTGTCCATGTACATGTGTCTGTATGTGTCTGTATGTGTGTCCATGTACATGTGTCTGTATGCATGTGTCTGTATGTGTGTCCATGTACATGTGTCTGTATGTGTGTGTCCATGTATGTGTGTCCATGTATGTGTGTCTGTATGTGTGTCCATGTACATGTGTCTGTATGTGTGTCCATGTACATGTGTCTGTATGTGTGTCCATGTACATGTGTCTGTATGTGTGTGTACATGTGTCTGTATGTGTGTCCATGTACATGTGTCTGTATGTGTGTCCATGTACATGTGTCTGTATGTGTGTCCATGTACATGTGTCTGTATGCATGTGTCTGTATGTGTGTCCATGTACATGTGTCTGTATGTGTGTCCATGTACATGTGTCTGTATGTGTGTCCATGTACATGTGTCTGTATGTGTGTCCATGTACATGTGTCTGTATGTGTGTCTGTATGTGTGTCTGTATGTGTGTCCATGTACATGTGTCTGTATGTGTGTCCATGTACATGTGTCTGTCTGTATGTGTGTCCATGTACATGTGTCTGTATGTGTGTCCATGTACATGTGTCTGTATGTGTGTCCATGTGTCTGTATGTGTGTGTGTGTGTGTGTGTGTGTGTGTGTGTGTGTGTGTGTGTGTGTATGTTACTTTTAATCCGGCCCCCCCCCCCCCCCCCATTCCTGTACCATCAGAACTGCATTTGTAGGTCTTGTTTGTGATATCAGCCAGGACTGCTGCTCCTCTGAAAAGCAATCCATGCACAGATCGCTTTTCAGAGGCATTTGACAGGCGGTAAAGAGGCATTATTTTGCCTCCTCACCACCTGTTTTAAGCCTATAAAATCCAGCATCACTCTATGCCGCAACTGTGCAATGCGCACAGTTGCGGGTAGTTGCAGTGCAGCCCCATTCACCCTGGGTGTACCTCCAACTGCAGCCACAGCATGTTTATACCCCCAGTTGCTCCATCTGCAGCTAAAGGGGGAGAAGTTGGGGGTGGTAAAAACAGCTTAACCGTGTGGTTTTACTGCCCCTCCAACCTGACATGTGAACAAGCCCTTGGTTCACATCTGTGTGGCTGCGTGCTGCGTGTTCATTTCAATGGGCTTCCCTACCCACAAAACTGCAGGGAAAGAAGTCCCCAACCTTTTTTTTTTTTTTTTAATTGCACTGCACCAAAAGCACCCCACGTTTTCCAATGTGTGGGGTACCATTTACAATTAACGGTACCCCTAAAGAGCAGAGCATTCGTCTGTGTCTCAGGAGCGAGTGCGACAAAGGCAAGAGAATTCTTGTTAGGCAATGTATTAGCGCTCGAACAAACACACTTAGACCAAATTTTATTGGTTTAAAAAATGTCAGGCAAAATGGTCGGCCCTCGCGCATGTTCACTTCATCAAATCTGGCCCTCTTTGAAAAAAGTTTGGACACCTCCAAGAAAATAGTAAAAAAGGTATTCCTGCGCCAACTCAAATGAAATAGAAACAAGTACTGCAGCATACACTGGGGGGAAATATCTGAACCCAGAGAGAAGAATATAAAAGAAGGTAGTGATGCGCTGTACAGAATAAATAATAAAGTGCAATAGTGCAGTGATAGCAGCACAGAAGTGAACCAGAGGCAGGTAAAGAGATCCTGGTGTGGATAAACCACAAGGTAATTGTTATCCAGTGATGTAAAATCAGGTAAGTCTAAACAGACCCAGGTAGAGGTGAAAATAATGATAGATGCTCAGTCGTGTACTAAATGGATCATAGAAGGTATAAGTACAGTAAAGTGTCAAAGTGCTCAAGTGAATAAATCAAACCACTACGGGAAACGTGGTATCTGATATGTGGTGATCATAACTTAAAAGAATGACGTATAAACGCACAAGGTCGCATGGAAATGTAGCATAAATATCACATAGAAATCGCATAAAATCGCATAAAGCAGTAATAAAAAATCATAAAGTGATAATAAACAAATGATCAGTAGTCCTTCTAATAGAGCATATAGAGAGGATATATGTTCAATCCACAATACTGGTCATTTCCGTGCAATAAAAAAATGCTAAAGTGTCCGTGAAGTGATTTCCTTTTTCTTTTAGTGAATGAGCGGTGCGGCATATAATGTGTCTATATGCATAACAAAAAGAAGGTGCAAGTGCTGGCGATTGCTTCATGCGATGTGATGTTGGTGTGTAAGGTGACTTCTTATCCTCCGTGAAGTCTGAGGTTTGGGTTTACCCTTACCTTACAGCTGTAAGGTAACAGCGTGTGGATATAAGCCTTTTGGTGTGGGGGTCCCTGGTGGTCGTCTTAGCGTTGTATCTCCGGCTCTGCTGATGTGTGTCTTTTTCTCTGGCAGGCAGTGTCCCCTTTAAGATCCCTGGTGCTGTCACTGGAGGTGTCTGCAGTGTGTAGGCCTCACCAGTAGAACATGGATAGGTGTGGGGAATAGGAACATAGATGCCCAGATAGTGTAGTATGTTTTTGGTAAAAACGTATGTTTATTACAGATAACAAGCAGCGGTACTCACATTTAATAGCATCAAACAGGTATATACAATACGAGCGGCGAGCTCGTTAACGTCACTTCCGGTGTGTCAGTATTCCCGACGCGTGTACGTCACGGTCACGTGACTTCATCATTCCCCTGATGAACTCACGTGACCGTGACGAACACGCGTCGGGAATACTGACACACCGGAAGTGACGTTAACGAGCTCGCGCTCGTATTGTATATACATGTTTGATGCTATTAAATGTGAGTACCGCTGCTTGTTATCTGTAATAAACATACGTTTTTACCAAAAACATACTACACTATCTGGGCATCTATGTTCCTATTCCCCACACCTATCCATGTTCTACTGGTGAGGCCAACACACTGCAGACACCTCCAGTGACAGCGCCAGGGATCTTAAAGGGGACACTGCCTGCCAGAGAAAAAGACACACATCAGCAGAGCCGGAGATACAACGCTAAGACGACCACCAGGGACCCCCACACCAAAAGGCTTATATCCACACGCTGTTACCATACAGCTGTAAGGTAAGGGTAAACCCAAACCTCAGACTTCACGGAGGATAAGAAGTCACCTTACACACCAACATCACGTCGCATGAAGCAATCGCCAGCACTTGCACCTTCTTTTTGTTATGCATATAGACACATTATATGCCGCACCGCTCATTCACTAAAGGAAAAGGAAATCACTACACGGACACTTTAGCATTTTTTTTATTGCACGGAAATGACCTGTATTGTGGATTGAACATATATCCTCTCTATATGCTCTATTAGAAGGACTACTGATCATTTGTTTATTATCACTTTATGATTTTTTATTACTGCTTTATGCGATTTTATGCGATTTCTATGTGATATTTATGCTACATTTCCATGCGACCTTGTGCGTTTATACGTCATTCTTTTAAGTTATGATCACCACATATCAGATACCACGTTTCCCGTAGTGGTTTGATTTATTCACTTGAGCACTTTGACACTTTACTGTACTTATACCTTCTATGATCCATTTAGTACACGACTGAGCATCTATCATTATTTTCACCTCTACCTGGGTCTGTTTAGACTTACCTGATTTTACATCACTGGATAACAATTACCTTGTGGTCTATCCACACCAGGATCTCTTTACCTGCCTCTGGTTCACTTCTGTGCTGCTATCACTGCACTATTGCACTTTATTATTTATTCTGTACAGCGCATCACTACCTTTTTCCTTGAGGCATTAATTGATTTGGTCATGAGGGCTGCACACCGCTCTTGCAAATCATCAGCCTGACTAGCAGTTGAATGTACACACTCTGAAGCAACTGCTAGCTGGTCTTTTAATACCTTAACTTCTGCCTCTGTCTTCTCCCTTCTATGTGATTCGATGTAAAATGCATGAAGAAAATGCCATCCTACTGTGGACACTGTCTTCTTCTCTTTTTTACTCAAATCCAACCCCTTAAGGCTAAAATCTACAAAATGATCTGAGACTTTATCACCCAAGTCAGCTTCAAGGGAGAAGCATACTTCACAAATTCTTTAGCAAGAGGCTCCCACTCGTTGTCTCTGGCCCAGATAGGTAAGCTGCACACTTCCTTCTGGTCACCAGGACCCTCTGCAGCTTTTCCTTTCCTAAACAGCTTACGCAGCATTTTACCTAGCACAAGCTACACACTACAGAAAAAACAGCTCTGCTTCAATTGAATTATAGCACAGTCACGGCCAAGCCCCCAACTGTTATGCTTTCATCTATCTAGCAAGATTACTCTGTGGTATAACAAGGAAGCTGAGATTTCTGCAGTGTATAGATGTGCTTTTTACTATACAAAGCTGCTGTACAAAACTATTACAATCTTAGGAATACAATACAAGACTGACAGATATATATAACAAGCAAATGAACAGCCTATGGTCTAACAGTACAAATACATTTAAAGGGTTACTTAACTTTTGTTACTGTATGTTCATGATCTCCATTGGCAATATTTCTTCTTGGAGACCAGGTTCTGTCCTTCTATCATGAGTGGCTTCTGGTCTTCAAAGCATGATGATGTGTCCTGATGTTACAGCATGATGTGTTCAAGTCTCCCCTCTGTGTCTCTACTCATCCATTTTATTTGTCCCAGTTTGTTGACCAAAGTTAATGTTTATAGACTTGTTTCCATAACAACCGACTAACAGTCATTCTTTTCAGGTTGAGACACCCTCTCAACCTGTTTACTGTAGCTGAAAAGACAATGGACTGTTGCTAGCTACCCATTGTCTCCTCAAACCAAATCCTGTCATCAATATAACAGTCATTCTTTTCAGTCTGACAGACACTCTCAACTTGTTTACTGAAGCTGACGAGACAAAAGCCTCTTCAAACTGTCAATTTGAATACAAGAATGTTATCTAACACCATTGTATGAAAACAGCATTTGTTTGAGAATTCTACTCATACCAGAGACTTGTTTGTAATCTGATCAACTAAACTTGTAATATTCGTAGTGTAAAGTTAGGTCTGATGTTTAAAAAAATCATATTTTAACAAACGCAACACACTGACTCATCACAGACCCCCATCACAGACCCCCATCACAGACTGACCCATCACAGAATGACCCATCACAGACTGACCCATCACAGACCCCCCATCACCGACCCCCATCACAGACTGACCCATCACAGAATTACCCATCACAGACTGACCCATCACAGACCCCCCATAACAGACTGACCCATCACAGACCCCCATCACAGACTGGCCCATCACAGACCCCCCCCCATCACAGACTGACCCATAACAGACCCCCAATCACAAACTGACCCATCACAGACCCCCATCACAGACTGACCCATCACAGACCCCCATCACAGACTGACCCACAGACTGACCCATCACAGACCCCCATCACAGACTGACCCATCACAGACCCCCAATAACAGACTGACCCATCACAGACCCCCATCACAGACCCCCATCACAGACTGACCCATCACAGACCCCCATCACAGACCCCCATCACAGACTGACTCATCACAGACTGACCCATCACAGACCCCCATAACAGACTGACAAATCACAGACCCCCATAACAGATTGACCCATCACAGACCCTCATCACAGACCCCCATCACAGACTGACCCATCACAGACCCCCATCACAGACTGTTCCATCACAGACCCCCATAAAAGACTGACCCATCACAGACCCCCCCATCACAGACCCCCATCATAGACTGACCCATCACAGACCCCCATCACAGACTGACCCATCACAGACCCCCATCACAGACTGACCCATCACAGACCCCCATCACAGACTGACCCATCACAGACCCCCCATTAACAGACTGACCCATCACAGACCCCCCATTCACAGACTGACCCATCCCAGATCCCCCATCACAGACCCCCTTTACAGACTGACCAATCACAGACCCCCCATAACAGACTGACCCATCACAGACCCCCCCATCACAGACCCCCCCCATCGCAGACTGACCCATCACAGACCCCATCACAGACTGACCCATCACAGACCCCATCACAGACAGACCCATCACAGACCCCCATCACAGACTGACCCATCACAGACCCCCATCACAGACTGACCCATCACAGACCCCCATCACAGACTGACCCATCACAGATTCCCCATAACAGACTGACCCATCACAGACCCCCCATCACAGACTGACCCATCACAGACCTCCATCACAGACTGACCCATCACAGATTCCCCATAACAGACTGACCCATCACAGACCCCCCATCACAGACCCCCCATCACAGACTGACCCATCACAGACCTCCATCACAGACTGACCCATCACAGACCCCCCAACACAGACCCCCATTAGAGACTGACCCATCACAGACTCCCCATAAGAGACTGACCCATCACAGACCCCCATCACAGACTGACCCATCACAGACTGGACCAACACAAACCCCCCATCACAGACCCCCATAACAGACTGACCCATCACAGACCCCCCATCACAGACTGACCCATCACAGACCCCATCACAGACTGACCCATCACAGACCCCATCACAGACTGACCCATCACAGACCCCCATAACAGACTGACCCCTCACAGACCCATCACAGACCCCATCACAGACTGACCTATCACAGACCCATCACAGACCCCATCACAGACTGACCCATCACAGACCCCCATAACAGACTGACCCCTCACAGACTGACCCCTCACAGACCCATCACAGACCCCATCACAGACTGACCCATCACAGACCCCCATAACAGACTGACCCCCATCACAGACCCCCATCACAGACCCCCATCACAGACTGACCCATCACAGACCCCCATCACAGACTGTTCCATCACAGACCCCCATAACAGACTGACCCATCACAGACCCCCCCATCACAGACCCCCATCACAGACTGACCCATCACAGACTCCCATCACAGACCCCCATCACAGACCCCCATCACAGACTGACCCATCACAGACCCCCATCACAGACTGACCCATCACAGACCCCCCATTCACAGACTGACCCATCACAGACCCCCCATTCACAGACTGACCCATCACAGACCCCCCATCACAGACCCCCTTACAGACTGACCAATCACAGACCCCCATAACAGACTGACCCATCACAGACCCCCCATCACAACCCCCCCATCGCAGACTGACCCATCACAGACCCCATCACAGACTGACCCATCACAGACTGACCCATCACAGACCCCCATCACAGACTGACCCATCACAGATTCCCCATCACAGACTGACCCATCACAGACCCCCCATTCACAGACTGACCCATCACAGACCTCCATTACAGACTGACCCATCAGACCCCCCATAACAGACTGACCCATCACAGACCCCCCCATCGCAGACTGACCCATCTCAGACCCCCATCACAGACTGACCCATCACAGACTGACCCCATCACAGACCCCCCCCCATCACAGACTGACCCATCACAGACCCCCCATCACAGACCCCATTACAGACTGACCCATCACAGACTCCCCATTCACAGACTGACCAATCACAGACTAACCCATAACAGACCCCCATCACAGACTGACCCATCACAGACCCCCATCACAGAATGACCAATCACAGACTGACCCATCCCAGACCCCCCATCACAGACTGACCCATCACAGACCCCCCATTACAGTCCCCCGTTACAGACTGACCCATCACAGACCCCCCATAACAGACTGAGCAATCACAGACCCCCATCACAGACCCCCCCATCACAGACCCCCCTCACAGACCCCCCTCACAGACTGACCCATCACAGACCCCCATTACAGACTGACCCATCACAGACCCCATCACAGACCCCCCATCATGACTGACCCATCACAGACCCCCATCACAGACTGACCCATTACAGACCCCCATCACAGACCTGCCATCACAGACTAACCCATCACAGACCTGCCATCACAGACTGACCCATCACAGACCCCCCATCACAGACTGACCCATCACAGACCCCCCATCACAGACTGACCCATCACAGACCCCCCATCACAGACTGACCCATCACAGACCCCCCCATCACAGACCGACCCATCACAGACTGACCCATCACAGACCCCCCCATCACAGACTGACCCATCACAGACCCCCCATCACAGACCCCCATCACAGACTGACCCATCACAGACCCCCCATCACAGACTGACCCATCACAGACCCCCCCCCCATAACAGACTGACCCATCACAGACTGCCCCATCACAGACCCCCATCACAGACTGACCCATCACAGACCCCCATTACAGACTGACCCATCACAGACCCCCCATCACAGACCCCCCATCACAGATCCCCATCACAGACTGACCCATCACAGACCCCCATCACAGACTGACCCATTACAGAATGACCCATCACAGACTGACCCATCACAGACTGACCCATCACAGAATGACCCATCACAGACTGACCCATCACAGACTGACCCATCACATACCCCCCCATCACAGACTGACCCATCACAGACTGACCCATCACAGACTGACCCATCACAGACCCATCACAGACTCCCCATAACAGACTGACCCATCACAGACCCCCCATCACATAATGACCCATCACAGACCCCATCACAGACTGACCCATCACAGAATGACCCATCACAGACCCCCATCACAGACTGACCCATCACAGACCCCCATCACAGACTGACCCATCACAGACCCCCCATCACAGACTGACCCATCACAGACCCCCCATCACAGACTGACCCATCACAGACCCCCCATCACAGACTGACCCATCACAGACCCCCCATAACAGACTGACCCATCACAGACCCCCATCACAGACTGACCCATCACAGACCCCCATCACAGATCCCCATCACAGACCCCCATTACAGACTGACCCATCACAGAACCCCCATCACAGACCCCCCATCACAGACCCCCATCACAGACCCCCTTCACAGACTGACCCATCACAGACCCCCCCCATCACAGACCCCTCATCACAGACTAACCCATCACAGACCCCCATCACAGACTGACCCATCAGAGACCCCCCCCATCACAGACTGACCCATCAGAGACCCCCCCCATCACAGACTGACCCATCACAGACTCCCCATCACAGGCTGACCCATCACAGACCCCCATCACAGACTGACCCATCACAGAATGACCCATCACAGACTGACCCTTCACAGACCCCCCATCACAGACCCCCATTACAGACCCCTGTTACAGACTGACCCATCACAGACCCCTGTTACAGACTGACCCATCACAGACCCCTGTTACAGACTGACCCATCACAGACCCCCCATAACAGACTGAGCCATCACAGACCCCCCATCACAGACCCCCCATCACAGACTGACCCCATCACAGACCCCCCATCACAGACCCCCCCATCACAGACCCCCATCACAGACTGACCCATCACAGACCCCCATCACATACCCCCCCATCACGACTGACCCATCACAGACCCCCATCACAGACTTACCCATTACAGACCCCCATCACAGACCTGCCATCACAGACTGACCCATCACAGACCCCCCATCACAGACCCCCATCACAGACTGACCCATCACAGACCCCCATCACAGACCCCCCATCACGACTGACCCATCACAGACCCCCATCACAGACTTACCCATTACAGACCCCCATCACAGACCTGCCATCACAGACTGACCCATCACAGACCTGCCATCACAGACTGACCCATCACAGACCTCCCATCACAGACTGACCCATCACAGACCCCCATCACAGACTGACCCATCACAGACCCCCCATCACAGACTGACCCATCACACACCCCCATCACAGACTGACCCATCACACACCCCCCATCACAGACCCCCATCACAGACTGACCCATCACAGACCCCCATCACAGACTGACCCATCACAGACCCCCCATAACAGACTGACCCATCACAGACTGCCCCATCACAGACCCCCATCACAGACTGACCCATCACAGACCCCCCATCACAGACTGACCCATCACAGACCCCCATTTCAGACTGACCCATAACAGACCCCCCATAACAGACTGACCCATCACAGACCCCCCATCACAGACCCCCCATCACAGATCCCCATCACAGACCCCCCCCATAAGACTGACCTATCAGACCCCCATCACAGACTGACCCATTACAGAATGACCCATCACAGACTGACCCATCACAGACCCCCCATCACAGACTGACCCATCACAGAATGACCCATCACAGACTGACCCATCACATACCCCCCCATCACAGACTGACCCATCACAGACTGACCCATCACAGACCCCCCATAACAGACTGACCCATCACAGACCCCCCATCACATAATGACCCATCACAGACCCCATCACAGACTGACCCATCACAGAATGACCCATAACAGGCCCCCATCACAGACTGACCCATCACAGACCCCCCCCCATCACAGACTGACCCATCACAGACCCCCCATCACAGACTGACCCATCACAGCCCCCCCATCACAGACTGACCCATCAAATACCCCATCACAGACTGACCCATCACAGACCCCCATAACAGACTGACCCATCACAGACCCCCATCACAGACTGACCCATCACAGACCCCCATCACAGACTGACCCATCACAGACCCCCATCACAGACCCTCACCACAGACCCCCATTACAGACTGACCCATCACAGAACCCCCATCACAGACCCCCCCCCCCATCACAGACCCCCCCATCACAGACCCCCTTCACAGACTAACCCATCACAGACCCCCATCACAGACTGACCCATCACAGACCCCCCCATCACAGACTGACCCATCACAGACCCCCCATCACAGACTGACCCATCACAGACCCCCCATCACAGGCTGACCCATCACAGACCCCCATCACAGACCCCCCATCACAGACTGACCCATCACAGACTGACCCATCACAGAATGACCCATCACAGACTGACCCCTCACAGACCCCCCATCACAGACCCCCATTACAGACTGACCCATCACAGACCCCTGTTACAGACTGACCCATCACAGACCCCCCATCACAGACTGACCCATCACAGACCCCCCATAACAGACTGACCCATCACAGACCCCCCCCATCACAGACCCCCATCACAGACTGACCCATCACAGACCCCCATTACAGACTGACCCATAACAGACCCCCCATAACAGACTGACCCATCACAGACCCCCCATCACAGACCCCCATCACAGACTAACCCATTACAGACCCCCATCACAGACCCCATCACAGTCCTCTCTCTATTGTAGATTCCTGTCCTTATCATAACAGCACAGCACTCCCTCTCCCCCTAGAGCCCTACCTTATTTACACAGCACAAGACAGAAAGCCCTGGACAACGGACGGGACTTATATATACTTTGCTTCTACAGAGGTTTTGTGTTCTGCCTGTAGAAGCAACTCAATGCTATCCTATGTGTCCAAGTACATTAGGACGTTTACAGGCATATTTTGAGATCTATGCTCTATGGCTGTGTCTGTCAAATACCTATAGCAGTGCTAGGTACTAATTTTCAACTTGATTTGAAAAATTAGTGCCTATATATACATTTAGTGTGTATATAAATAAATAAACAATCAAAAAAAATTTTCATCAAAAAATCATCAAAAAATCAACAAAAAGTCCGCGTGACAAACAAACGATCCTCCAATCTGAGGATCGTTTGTTTGTCACGCGGACTTTTTGTTGATTTTTTGATGAAAATACGCAGTGCAATTCATTCATCGATCAAACTCGTTTATTTATTTGTTCACGTGCACCTTGAATTTATTATTAATTAATTTATTTAATTTATGCACTCAGCACTTTAAGGCGTAATGTAAAGGTGATTTTTCATGGTACACTTTTCTTTACTTCTTTTAGGCAATTTTTTTTGATTGTTTATTTATTTATATACACACTAAATGTATATATAGGCACTAATTTTTCAAATCAAGTTGAAAATTAGTACCTAGCGCTGCTATAGGTATTTGACAGACACAGCCATAGAGCATTCACGTGTCTATCCCTTTACTTATATTTCTCCAATCTTACTGTCATTTAAGCAGCAGCTACATATTGTATTTTAGCACACCTCTGAAATCAATTGTTTACAACTACTATTTATTTATTTATTTATAATTTAGTATCTAATAACCACATTTTTTATAATTATATTTATTTATTTTATTTATAATTTATACACAGTGCTACACCGAATATTTATTTATTTATTTATTCACTCACACAATATATATTTTTTTATATTTATCTATATATTTGCCCACTACATCTTTCTCCGGGGTCTACACCATTTATCACCCCAAAGATTGTAAGCACACACACCCAAGTAGCGCAGAGAGGTGTTGAGCATAGGAGGGCGGAAAGCTTAAAACACCACTTCTTCACGACACCCTGAGTATCGACACGCGTAGGGGAGGGGCCAGGACGGAGCGAGAGACAGTACACCTGCCTGGAGGGGATACAAGCCATACCCATACTGTTTACAGTATTTTATTGAGTCTTATGAAGTATGGTGCACTGACGCACCTTACACATGTGAGTACCCCGGCGGGGGAATGTTTTTTAACTTGTCTATTAAATTTTGTAAAACGGTATTGCACTATTATGCCCCATACACACGGTCGGATTTTCCGACGGAAAAGCTGTGTAGTGTAGGCTCCATCGGACATTTTCCTTCGGATTTTCCGACGGACAAAGTTTTATCTCCTGCTCTCAAATTTTCCGACAACAAAGTCCTATCGGACTTTTTCCGATCGTGTGTAGCGAATTCCAACAGACAAAGTGCCACGCATGCTCAGATCACATTACAAGACCAAAGCTATTGGCTACTAGCCTCTACGTAGTCCCGTCGTAGGCAACAAACGTCACCATGTTCAGAATGATCGGATTTTCCAACAACTTTGTCCGACCGTGTGTATGCAACACCAGTGTCGGACAAAATCGGTCGGAAAAAATCCGATGGATTTTGTGGTCGGATTTTCAGACCGTGTGTACAGAGCATTAGTCTTTTTCTTTTTTCATGTGCCTCTGAGATCATTGCACTGAGGATACTACTGATCCAGTGAAACAGCTGAGAACCCTATAGTGGTTCATATGCGTGCTTTGACTCAGTGTAAAAGCTGGTGACACTCTCTGAGGTGAGCTTATTACCATGAGGGGTTCCCGGATTTCACCTATGCATGATTCAGAGCCACGGTTGGATGTAACAAGCATGTCAATAGTATGATCACCGGAAATCACATCACCTGCATCTAGTCTCACATCAATCAACATTTTGTGGTTCTTATCACAGCCCAAGACAGGCTGCCACAAAGAACTGTTTTTTTAATAATATAGAGACACTTGTGTGGTTTATGCACTTGCATTTTTTTATAAATCTTTTATACATGTTTGCTATCACATATGTATGCATTTAGCACTTTTTTTCATCTAATATTATTATTATTGATATTTTATTATTTGGTGTGTTATTGTGCATGGCACCTTGTAACTCTAAAGGGTCCATATAAACTCACAGAGTTTTTTGGGCACTTGTGCACTTTATATTTATCTATGCGTTTTAGTTGTGCGTTTACAGATTTTGTGCACATTATTTGTTTTTGCTATATTTTGCACTTTACACCAGTTGTATGTTTACTATTTTATGCACATTGTTATATTCTTGTGGATCTATAACTATAGATTAAGATACAGATTATCTAGTGCATAGCCATTCCAGCGCAGCGTATATTTAATTTTGTATCTAGAATATCTGGCCAGATTTAGTTATACATCATAGACGTAAAGTGCAAGCAATGGAGGGTAGCAGTATGCTACCCTCCATTGGGTAGGGTGGCCGCAAAGGTAGCAATGCACTGTATCTATATGCAATCCATGGAGGGGGCAATTCAGTGCCAGTGAAATGTATTTGATAATGATAGAGGTGACACTTAGCTTGCCTCAATGTCAAAGCAATGTGCCGTTAGTGTATAGCCCCATACACACGGTCGGACCGTGGACCAACTTTCCCTTGGACTTTTGTCCAAAGGGCGTTGGCCCTCAAGTTGGTACTGCATACACACGGTCGGACTTTTGAGACAACCAACACGAACGTAGTGACGTTTCAACGTACTGACGACACTTCAAAAGAGGACGTTCGAATACTCCAGCGCCACCTTTGGTCAACTTCTATATTGTTGTCTGATCTTTTGCATTGGTTCTGAGCATGCGTGTTTGTACTGTGGACAAAAGTCAGTTGGTACTGCATACACACGTTCGGACTTTTGTCCTTCGGACTTTTGTTGGCAGAAAGTTGGTCCGTTCGCACAGCCAACAAAAGTCCGATGCAACCTGGAAAAAGTTGGTCCGATGGAGCGTACACACGGTCGGATGTTGGTCCAAACCACCTAATTTGCATGTTGGTTGTCAAAAAGTCCGACCGTGTGTACGGGCCTTATGAGAGACTCCTCTGTAGTGTAACAGCCAGCTAAGGCACACTCCCCTGATCAATAGACTACTGGTAGTCCCATACAGGTTGCCGTGCACATACAAAGCTGTAATTAGCGGTGAAACAAAACAGACACAGCTTAGTTTCAGCAGATAGTGAGACAGTCATTAGTAGTGGAAGCAGATTCAAATTAATAAAAAGTTCTCCTACAGTGCCTTGAAAAAGTATTTATACCCCTTGAAATTTTCCACATTTTGTCATGTTACAACCAAAAACGTAAATGTATTTTATTGGGATTTTATGTGATAGACCAACACAAAGTGGCACATAATTGTGATGTGGAAGGAAAATGATAAATGGTTTTCAGATTTTATACAAATAAATATCTGAAAAGTGTGAAGTGTATTTGTATTCAGCCTCCTTTACTCTGATACCCCTAACTAAAATCTAGAGGAACCAATTCCCTTCAGAAGTTACCTAATTAGTAAATAAAGTCCACCTGTGTGTAATTTAATCTCAGTATAAATACAGCTGTTCTGTGAAGCCCTGAGAGGTTTGTTAGAGAATCTTAAGCCCCTTTCACACTGGGGCGGTGCGGGGCGGCGACGGTAAAGCAGCGCTATATTTAGCGCTGCTTTACCTTCGTTTTACCCGCGGTATGCGGCCGCTAGCGGGGTGGTTTTAACCCCCGCTAGCGGCCGCAAAAGGGTTAAAAACCTCCGCAAAGCGCCGCTGCAGCGGCGGTTTGCGGGCGGTATCCCCGCGGTTTCCCATTGATTCCAATGGGAAGGAGCGGTATAGGAGCGGTGAATACACCGCTCCTTCACCGCTCCAAAGATGCTGCTAGCAGGACTTTTGTTGCGGTCCTGCTAGCGCACCGCTCCAGTGTGAAAGCCCGCCGGCTTTCACACTGGAGTGAATGGGGCCGGTTTTTTTCAGGCGGTATACAGGCGCTATTTTTAGCGCCGTACCGCCTGAAAACCGCCCCAGTGTGAAAGGGGCTTTAGTGAAAAAACAGCATCATGAAAGCCAAGGAACACACCAGACAGGTCAGGGATAAAGTTGTGGAGAAGTTCAAATCAGGGTTAGGTTATAAAAAAAAATATCCCAAGCTTTGAACATCTCACGGAGCATTATTCAATCCATCATCTTAAAATGGAAAGAGTATGACACAACTGCAAACCTACCAAGACATGGCCGTCCACCTAAACTGACAGGCCGGGCAAGGAGAGCATTCATCAGAGAAGCAGCCAAGAGGCCCATGGGAACTCTGGAGGAGCTGCAGAGATCCACAGCTCAGGTGGGATAATCTGTTTACTGGACAAATATTAATCGTTCACTCCACAAATCTGGCCTTTACGGAAGAGTAACAAGAAGAAAGTCATTGTTGAAAAAAAGCCATTAGAAGTCCTGTTCTGTGAAGACCAAAATTGTATTTTTTTGGCCTAAAAGCAAAATGCTATGTGTGGCAGAAAACTAACAGTGCACATCACCCTGAACACATCATTCCCACATGAAACATGGTGGTGGCAGCATCATGTGGTGGGGATATTTTTCTTCAGCAGGGACAGAGCAGCTGGTCAGAGTTGATGGGAAGATGGATGGATCCAAAAACAGGGCAATCTTAGAAGAAAACCTGTTAGAGTCTGTAAAAGACTTGAGACTGGGGCAGAGGTTCACCCTCCAGCAGGACAACAACTGTAAACATACAGCCAGAGCTACAATGGAATGGTTTAGATCAAAGCATATTCATGTGTTAGAAAGGCCCAGTCAAAGTCCAGACCTAAGTCCAATTGAGAATCTGTGGCAAGAGTTGAAAATTGCTGTTCACAGACACTCTCCATCCCAATCTGACAGAGCTTGAGCTATTTTGCAAAGAAGAATGGGTAAAAATGTCACTCTCTAGATGTGCAAAGCTGGTAGAGACATCCCCAAAAAGATTTGCAGCTGTAATTGCAGTGAAAGGGGGTTCTACAAAGTATTGACTCAGGGGGGCTGAATACAAATGCACCCCACCTTTCAGATATTTATTTGTAAAATATTTGGATAACCATTTATCATGTTCCTTCCACTTCACAATTATGGGCCACTTTGTGTTGGTCTATCACATAAATTCCAATAAAATACATTTACGTTTTTGTCTGTACCGTGACAAAATGTGGAAAACTTCAAGGGGTATGAATACTTTTTCAAGGCACTGTACAGTGGTGTGAAAAAGTGTTTCCCCCCTTCCTCATTTCCTGTTCCTTTGCATGTTTGTCACACTTAAGTGTTTCGGAACATCAAACCACATTAAACAATAGTCAAGGACAACACAAGTAAACACAAAATGCAATTTGTAAATGAAGGTGTTTATTATTAAAGGTGAAAAAAAATCCAAACCATCATGGCCCTGTGTGAAAAAGTGATTGCCCCCCTTGTTAAAACATACTATAACTGTGGTTGTCCACACCTGAGTTAAATTTCTCTAGCCACACCCAGGCCTGATTATTGCCACACCTGTTCACAATCAAGGCATCACTTAAATAGGAGCTGCTTGACACAGTAAGGTCCACCAGAAGATCCTTAACCACCTGAGATCCAGGCCAATTCTGACATTTTTCTCCTACATGTAAAATTCCAAATTTTTTTGCTAGAAAATTACATAGAACCCCCAAACATTATATATGTTTTTTTAGCAAAGACCCTAAAGAATACAATGGCGGTCGTTGCAACTTTTTATCTCGCACGGTATTTGCGCAGCAATTTTTCGAACGCGTTTTTTTCAGAAAAAAAACAGTTTCCTGCTTAAAAAAAAAAACAAAACAGTAAAGTTAGCCCAATTTTTTTGCATAATGTGAAAGATGAAGATACGCCGAGTAAATAGATACCCAACATGTCACGCTTCAAAATTGCATGCGCTTGTGGAATGGCGCCAAACTTTGGTATTTAAAAATCCCCATAGTCGACGCTTTAACATTTTTTACTGGTTACATATTTTGAGTTACAGAGGAGGTCTAGGGCTAGAATTATTGCTCTCGCTCTAACGTTCGCGGCGATACCTCACATGTGTGGTTTGAACACCGTTTTCATATGTGGGCGGGACTTACATATGCGTTCGCTTCTGCGTACGAGCTCGCGGGGACAGGGCGCTTTAAATTTTTTTTTTTCTTTTTATTGTTCATTTTACTTTATTTTTTTAGTTCAACAACTTTAAAAAAAAATAAAAAATATTTGATTACTTTTATTCCTATTACAAGGAATGTAAACATCCCTTGTAATAGGAATATGGCACGATCGGACCTATTTACAGTGAGATATGGGGTCAATAAGACCCCACATCTCACCTCTAGGCTGGGAAGCCTAAAATCAAAAAAAAAAAAAAACGATCACGGCTTCCCAGCCGCGGTGCCGCCGTTTTTTGAATGCAGAGGCCGGGCGTGACGTCATAACATCGCGCCCGGCCTCCGAACGATCATAGAGACTCCGGCGACCATCTGGTCCGCCGGAAATCTCTATGATCATCATCCGGGGGCTGGCGGATCCCGAGTCCGACTCACCGATGGAAACGGTGAGTCGGTAGAAGCACCGGAGGGGGGGGGGGGGGGGGGGGGGGCGTCCCCACCCGCCGCCCGTAAGAACGATCAAGCGGCGGAACAGCCGCTATGATCGTTCTTATGGTGCAGGGAATCGCCGGCTGAAACCGGCAATATCTGAATGATGTCTGTAGCTACAGGCATCATTCAGATATACCCCTGAGAACAAAAAGACGTCATATGACGTATATTGGGTCTCAGGTGGTTAAAAGCTACACATCATGCCGAGACCCAAAGAAATTCAGGAACAATTGAGAAAGAAAGTAATTGAGATCTATCAGTCTGGAAAGGGTTATAAAGCCATTTCCAAAGCTTTGGGAATCCAGCGAACCACAGTGAGAGCCATTATCCACAAATGGCGAAGACATGGAACAGTGGTGAACCTTCCCAGGAGTGGCCGGCCGCCCAAAATTACCCAAGAGCGCAGCGACGACTCATCCAAGAGGTCACAAAAGACCCCACAACAACGTCCAAGGAACTGCAGGCCTCACTTGCCTCAGTTAAGGTCAGCGTTCATGCCTCCACCATCAGGAAAAGACTGGGCAAAAATGGCCTGCATGGCAGAGTTCCAAGGAGAAAACCACTGCTGAGCAAAAAGAACATCAAAGCTGGTCTCAATTTCTCCACAACACATCTTGATGATCCCCAAGACTTTTGGGACAACATTATGTGGACCGATGAGACAAAAGTGGAAGTCTTTGGAAGGTGTGTGTCCAAGTATATCTGGCGTAGAAGGAACACTGCATTTCAGAAAAAGAACATTATACCAACAGTAAAATATGGTGATGGTAGTGTGATGGTCTGGGGCTGTTTTGCTGCTTCAGGACCTGGAAGACTTGCCGTGATAAAAGGAACTATGAATTCTGCTGTCTACCAAGAGATCCTGAAGGAGAATGTCCGACCATCTGTTCGTGTACTCAAGCTGAAACGAACTTGGGTTCTGCAGCAGGACAATGATCCTAAACACACCAGCAAGTCCACCACCGAATGGCTGAAGAAAAACAAAATGAAGACTTTGGAGTGGCCTAGCCAAAGTCCTGACCTGAATCCTATTGAGATGTTGTGGTATGACCTTAAAAAGGCCGTTCATGCTCGAAAACCCTCTAATGTAACTGAATTAGGACAATTCTGCAAAGATGAGTGGGCCAAAATTCCTCCAGGACGCTGTAAAAGCCTCATTGCACGTTATCGCAAACGCTTGGTTGCAGTTGTTGCTGCTAAGGGTGGCCCAACCAGTTATTAGGTTTAGGGGGCAATCACTTTTTCACACAGGGCCATGATGGTTTGGATTTTTTTTCACCTTTAATAATAAACACCTTCATTTACAAATTGCATTTTGTGTTTACTTGTGTTGTCCTTGACTATTGTTTAAATTGGTTTGATGTTCCGAAACACTTAAGTGTGACAAACATGCAAAGGAACAGGAAATGAGGAAGGGGGCAAACACTTTTTCACACCACTGTATATGAGTATCCGTGACTTACTGCTTCCTCTCCTGCAACCGCAAGTCTTCCGTCTCTCCTGTGTCTTACAAAGTCACCTACCGCTTTATTATATAAACGCAAAAAATCTGCCGCCTCTCACTGCCTCGTTGAAAATATTTTGCTCATACCCAAAAAAAACTAAAAACAAAGTCAACCATCCTTGATTGGTTCTTTTCTACTGTGTGGATTATGGAAAATTCCTGTTGCCTGGCTGTGCATGAGAGAGGAGACCCAAAAATCCAGTGGCCCCTTACGGGGTACACTACATATGTAAAACCCTCCATGGTTATGTTACAGGTCCATATCCCATATCAACTGTAATAGGTCAGCTGTAGTAATGTTCTGTGCACTTTGCAAAGAGTAGCTATCGGTACATAATTCACACTGATTACATTTCAAACAGGTTCTCAGAAGTTTTCAATGGGTGACAGTGAGAGTCCTGTGTGGATTGATGGTGTGAAGACTGTGCTGTCCTGCAAAGCTTCAAACTGTACCGGGGATGCCCAAGTGACTTGGGTCATTCAGTCTAAGGATGGCACAAGGTTTGAGGTCTCTGAGAATTCATCCACAGATAAGGAGGAGGAAGATCCTTTAATGTCCAGGGAGTACGAAGTAACAAGGAACATTGTCAGTCAGAAGAAAGGAAAACTCCATGATGTAACCACAAAGCTGACCTTCATTCCTTCTATATCCAGACATCTGGGGACCACTGTGACATGCAGGATTTCTGATAATAAAGAAGTGATGGAGAGAACCTATGATCCTAAGTCCATTTTAGGTAAATACAACTTTTTTCATAATACAAACTTTTATATCACAGCTAACCTCTACCACCCACCACCTATATACAGAGATATGCGATTGCTCCCAGACCCTGCTCCCATATTCTGGAGGTCTCTTTATCTTCTAGTCTGTGGTGATAGAATCCCCAGTCTTTAGTCTATATACATAAGAACATTCTGTACTGTCATTATGCAAACAATTAGATTTAAGTCTAATTGTGGAAAATGAAGGCTAGACAGTTAAAGTGTAAATAAAGCCAAATCTTTAATAAGTTTAGGATAGATTGTGGAAAATCATCTTAGATCATTTGTCAGGTTTTTATTGTGTTACCACTGGGGTAATTCACTCATAGGGATGAGCCGAACACCCCCCCGTTCGGCTCGCACCAGAACCCGCGAACGGACCTAAAGTCCGTGCGAGCTTTCGAACCCTATTAGTTATAATGGATGCGAACGTTCGAAATCAAAAGTGCTAATTTTAAAGGCTAATATGCATGTTATTGTCATAAAAAGTGTTTGGGGACCTGGGTCCTGCCCCAGGGGACATGTATCAATGCAAAAAATTTTTTTTAAAATCGGCCGTTTTTTCAGGAGCAGGGATTTTAATAATGCTTAAATTGAAACAATAAAAGTGTAATATTCCTTTAAATTTCGTACCTGGGGGGTGTCTATAGTATGCATGTAAAGGGGCGCATGTTTCCTGTGCTTAGAACTGTCCCTGCAAAAAGTGTCATTTTTGCAGGAAAGAAAGCTATTTAAAATCACTCGCGGCTAATGTTAATTGACGGCTCCCGTAACACAGAGAACAGTCATTCATTGAAAGTCATTCATAAAAAAAACGTCATTGATAAAAAATAAAAAAAAAAATTTAAAAAAAAAAGCGTGGGGGTCCCCCCAAATTCAATAACCAGGCCCTTCAGGTCTGGGATGGATATTAAGGGGGACCCCAGCCAAAAAAAAAAAAAAAAAAAATGGCGTAGGGTCCCCCTCAAAATCCATACCAGACCCTTGAGGTCTGGGATGGATTTTAAGGGGAATCCCAGCCAAAAAAAATGGCGTGGGGTCCCCCTCAAAATCCATACCAGACCCTTATCCGAGCACGCAACCTGGCAGGCCGCAGGAAAAGAGGGGGGGACGAGAGCGCCCCCCCCCTCCCGCCTGAACCGTACCAGGCCACATGCCCTCAACATTGGGAGGATGCTTGGGGGGTCTGAGACCCCCAAAGCACCTTGTCCCCATGTTGATGAGGACAAGGGCCTCATCCCCACAACCGTGCCCGGTGGTTGTGGGGGTCTGCGGGCGGGGGGCTTATCGGAATCTGGAAGCCCCCTTTAACAAGGGGACCCCCAGATCCCGCCCCCCCCCTGTGTGAAATGGTAAGGGGGTACAAAAGTACCCCTACCAATTCACCAAAAAAGTGTCAAAAATTGTAAAAATGACAGGAGACGGTCTTTGACAATTCCTTTATTAAAATCTTCTTTCTTCTTTCTTCATCCTTCGGTTTCTTCATCTTCTCCTTCCGTCATCTTCTTCCATCTTCTTCCATTTTCTTCTTCCCCCGATCCGCTTCTTCTTGCGCTGGTCTTCTCGTCCTTCTCGTCCGGCATCTTCTTCCATGGCGTCGGCATCTGTTCTTCTGTCGGGCCGCTCCTCGCAATGGGAGGCTCCCGCTGTGTGAGGCTTCGCTCCGTCTGACAGGTCTTTTATAACGGAGGGCACCTGGTGACCCCGCCCCCCTCTGACGTCATGGGGAAAGCCATAGGGAATTCCCCATGACGTCCCCGTGCGTCAGAGGGGGCGGGGTCACCAGGTGCCCTCCATTATAAAAGACCTGTCAGAGGCAGCGAAGCCTCACATAGCGGGAGCCTCCCATTGCGAGGAGTGGCCCAAGAAGAGACACCGACGCCGACGCCATGGAAGAAGATGCCGGACGAGAAGGACGAGAAGGCCAGCGCAAGAAGAAGCGGATCGGAGGAAGAAGAAAATGGAAGAAGATGGAAGAAGATGACGGAAGGAGAAGATGAAGAAACCGAAGGATGAAGAAAGGATGAAGAAAAAAGAAGATTTTAATAAAGGAATTGTCAAAGACCGTCTCCTGTCATTTTTACAATTTTTGACACTTTTTTGGTGAAATGGTAGGGGTACTTTTGTACCCCCTTACCATTTCACACAGGGGGGGGCGGGATCTGGGGGTCCCCTTGTTAAAGGGGGCTTCCAGATTCCGATAAGCCCCCCGCCCGCAGACCCCCACAACCACCGGGCACGGTTGTGGGGACGAGGCCCTTGTCCTCATCAACATGGGGACAAGGTGCTTTGGGGGTCTCAGACCCCCAAAGCATCCTCCCAATGTTGAGGGCATGTGGCCTGGTACGGTTCAGGCGGGAGGGGGGGCCGCTCTCGTCCCCCCTCTTTTCCTGCGGCCTGCCAGGTTGCGTGCTCGGATAAGGGTCTGGTATGGATTTTGAGGGGGACCCCACGCCATTTTTTTTGGCTGGGATTCCCCTTAAAATCCATCCCAGACCTCAAGGGTCTGGTATGGATTTTGAGGGGGACCCTACGCCATTTTTTTTTTTTTGGCTGGGGTCCCCCTTAATATCCATCCCAGACCTGAAGGGCCTGGTTATTGAATTTGGGGGGACCCCCACGCTTTTTTTTTTTTTTTTTTTATCAATGAATGACAGTTCTCTGTGTTACGGGAGCCATCAATTCATTAGCCGCGAGTGCTTTTAAATAGCTTTTTTCCTGCAAAAATGACACTTTTTGCAGGGACAGTTCTAAGCACAGGAAACCTGCCCCCCTTCACGGGCAACCTGTAGACACCCCCCAGATGTGATACTGCAATGCTGTACTAACAGCACACACACACAAATCCCCAGAAATAGAGCACATATTGTCAGCAGTCAGCAACACACTGACACGCTGACACTGAAACACAATATGCGAGGCCGCCGCCGCCGCGGCCTCGCATACCGTGGGGTGTGTACTAAAGCCCCTGAGCTATAATTGGCTACAGGCATCCTGCCTGTAGCCAATTATGGCTCTCCTCGCTGCCGGCGCTGTGATTGGCCAAGCATGCGGGGTCACAGTGCATGCTTGGCCAATCATCAGCCAGCATTGCACTGCGACTGGCGCAATGCATTGCGGGCCGCTCGCATCACACGAATTTGATGCGAGCGGCCCAAATAGTTCTGGGCTCGCCGAACGGGCGAACGCCCGATGTTCGATTCGAACATGGGTTCGAATCGAACACCGGGCCCATCCCTAGTGCCGTTGTGCACACAGAAACTGAAGTGAAGGGAAAATTTCCAAATAGATAAAACAATTAAATGACAGGGGTTTTAACCCTTCCATACTCTATTCAAAATTGAAAAAAAAAAGTTTTGACTTTAGATATACTTTAATATTTGATATTTTAATATCTTCGCAATTGCTGTGGATCAATAAAGAAAAATCCCAATAAGTATCTTGAGAAAATAATATTTCAGTATCTAATCGAAGGAAAATGGACTTTATGATATTATCAATGTACTGTCTTCCATGTAGCTTCATATATGTTTAATTCATTGAAATCCTCAAGCCTTTAGATGCAGTAAAGAAATACAGAAATAAAGCTCTACCCGAGTCTTCCAAAACACCAAATACTGACATTGCAATTACAGTATTTAAAGGAAATTGCTATATTATGGATAGAACTCTCATAATATAATTCAATTATGGTTTTGTGACATCAGTGATGGCCTTGGAGGCTTGATTTTTTTTTTAAATTACAGTTAAATTTTTGCTTGCATTCTTGTCAGTTTTTTTCTCTTTGAATTTCTTCCTTTAATTTTTGACTAATAAATACCTTCACTCATCACCTTCACCAAGTCATATAATTTTGGTTTAAAATAACGTGTAGCCATGCTTTGTTAACTTATGCATTGCAGTAGGTTACAAGTAAGAGTTTGGTTCCCTCTAGCGCCTGTTTGATTTAATGTTACTAAGACTTTTGGTTTTATTAAGCCATGAAAGAAATGCATTATGGGAGATGTAGTGAAGGAGAAAGTGACTTTTATGTTAAAACTCAGTCAGCAAACTACACACCCACAATGCTCACTTACCTACTCACAAGGCCAAGCCACCGAACAGCCTGCTGGGTAAGGATATATAAGGGACAGGCGTGGCATGTTTCTGTCTTTTGCTGGGACGCCATTGAAGACCTGCCTGCAGGGAGCTGTGGGTGTGCGATTGAAAGACTGCGGCCTGTGTGCCGCGGAGCGGAGTCGTGTGGCCTCTGAGGAATTCCAGAACACAGCGTGCTGGATCAGCGTGTGGATGGACCGGAGAGCCCAAGGCTTCTTCACCTTTCCTGCATCACAGTGACCAGACCTCTGAAAGAGCAGCACAGCGTGACGGCGACAGCCAGGAGCAGGACTGAGATATTTCAAGCAGAACAGTACAAGCATCTGGGCCTTGTGTAGTGAGCGGGCACTTGCCCAGATTAATATACTACTTTGTTGCTGTGTAAACTAGTTCCAGAAGGCTTGTGGGACTCCCACTTGTTCATAGACTTGGCCTCAGAGCCTGGTTTCTCTGTACTACTGAGTTAATGTTGTGTTACATTCTCCAGTAAGGAAGAAGTTCTACAGGTGCCTTATACAACCACGGACACAGTTACCTGCATATCTTTTCCACCATAACTTGACACTTATTTGTTCCCTGGATTACAAATATTGCAGTTTAATAAGCTAGCTGAAGAAAGAAGAGGATAAGAGACTGTTACTATTTTTATAAAGCATTATTACCTCATCATACATTCTTAGAACTGCATTACAACCTAGGGGGAGCCCTTGAGTACAGAATATCAATATTGTGCATTGTACTGTTTATGTGCATAGCATCTTTTGCAGAATTGGTGTGTATGCTCTGGGGTTGGAGGGAAGGTGTTTAATATATGAGCTTGGTATATTGAATGCTTATCCCATTTCTTGCCCGTTTGCATATCTTATGGTTACTGTTTAATCTACACTCATAAAGTGTATATGTAAGGTCGTCAATTGTTACTTGGTGTTTATGTTGGATTGCATTTTCGGTTATGTTCAGCATATATTACAGTAAATTTACTTAAATATTCAGCAGATTGTGTGATTCTCATTGACAACATCACTTTACAATATGGATCCGAAGGTCTCAGAGGTAAGAGAGGATACACAGAGTTGGGGTAGCCAGTGGGATATTGAGTTAATCAGCAGCCTCTACGAGGGTACCGCTACATTTGGAGGTCCCACCGAGATATCCCATCTGGAATGCCTGAACAAATCGGGGGAGGAGTCTAGAATAGAAGAGGTCATGGACTCAGTAACGGCTACCCAATGGAGCCGAGAGTGTGGGAGCCAGTTGGAGAAGACCACAGTCTTGAGGTTACCAGGAGACAAATGGTTTGACAAAGAGGTAGAGCAGTTGATGAAGAAAGCAGTGCCAGTACAGGGGACCTACCTGTTGGACCTGAAACATGATGTGCAGGAGGACTTCACTTATGCCCTTTTAGACTGGAGAGAATATGTTCCAGCAGAATTCAAGGAGGGTGTGGTGAGTCTAGCAGAAGGTCTAGATGGTCAGGTGATCCCAGTGCAGGGGTCAGAGGAAGAGAAAGTATCAGGGATGCCGCCAGAGAGTCCCATGGCAAGAAGCTCAATAGGGGAAAGTCCAAATACCCATGGTGCCAGTGGGGGCAGCCCTGGAAACGGTATGCCACCTGCATCATTCTACTTGGATATGATAAAAAGTGTTTTGGCCTAACTTTCTGTTTAAATCAAAAGGTTCAAAGAATAACAGGTACCATCATCCGTATGATATAGAGAAATGTTTTTTGGGGGGAACCTGGTCTCCAGCCAGGACCCTCCAGAGGGGGGGGAGCTGTCGGACTATCACGGTAAAGTATATAGTATTAATATATTTCATAAACCAATATATATAAAATATAAAAAATGTTATTATTATTTGTACAAAGTGAACTTAACAATCTTAAAAACAAGTGCGTACAGAAAGTATTTTGACTAGTTTCGCTATAAAAAGCTTCATCAGGAAATACAATGTTTACATCTGAAAAAAAGGGGGGGAAAATTTTAGGCATTGGTAACTGAGTAAAGTCAATAATTGCTGCGTCAATATTCAGCAGCACTGATTCATTTTTAATGTGAGGGAGGGGATACATGGTGATAAGTAATAAACAGACTCTTACCCCATCAAGATGCGCTTAAAGAAACATGGATGTGTCCGGCAGAGCCTTTCGTGGCGACTGGGGAGGGGCCAAATGAGGCCACCAGGTCAATCTACAGTGTATAGAGGTAATGATAATAATGTATCAAACAAGAAGGCAAGGTTTAGAAAGGTATACCTCACATGGAAGTGGTCTAAAATACCGACATAGATGTCTGTATTCGCACCCGAGACAGTGTAGAGCTAAAACAGAGTGAATATAGGGGGGGGGGGCTGCTGGATAATGGTGTCTCCCCAGTAGTCCTGTACAAGGACACGGGCTAAAAATAGACCAGGTGTCCTGGGGATATTGCAGCCCATTCGTTGTGAGGTGAGAAAGTGAGTCAAAAGGTCGTGGGTGAACTGAGGTACGAGACCCCTAGTGGAAAAAGGGAGTGGAGGACAAGGGAGTGAAGTGGATGTGAGGACGACAGGGAGGGGGAGGGGGGGGGAAGGAAAGTGGGGAAAGGGACAAGGGGACAATGTGAGGGGAACAAATGGGGGAGGGAGGTGGGTGCGCGATGGGGGGACAGGGAGGAAGGGGCAGGGGAAGGGATGGAAAGGGGGGGAAAGGGAAAGGATGTGTGAGGAGAGGGGAGGGAAGGGTTGGGAAAGGACCATGGGAATACTGGGACAAGGGAGGGGAAAAGCACAAATGTAGGGAAAGTGTGGACAAGTTGTGAAGGTGAGGGTGACACATGATCCTGTACTGAACCGACACCCGAACAAATAAAGAGTAAAAAAGTTGAGAAACCAAAAGTACACTAGTGGAGTCACACTGTCGGTCTATAGATTGATCTGGCCAGTGCGGGTTAAGGGATATTGAGTGACACAGGGTGTATAGTGAGCAAGAGAGGTAAAGACCGGAAATGGAGTGTGAAGGGTGAAGTGCAGGTACAATACTACTAGGTAGAAACAATCAGTGCCATGCAAAGACTGCCGACCGGGCAGAATACCTGTGGGCTAGCAGGTGGCGCATACAGTCTCAGATGTGGGCATCCAGTCACTGAGATGGTATTGCAGTGAACCTCACTTTCCGGGGTGTCACTTAGAGCAAGTACGGGATATAATGGTTGCCAGGTAGGGGGCCATTGAGTGCCCATAGAACGTAGGTAACAATACTGACCTAGAGGGGTAAAATATCAATGAAGGATAAGAGGATGAGGCAATATAGGGGGAATGGTAGTAGCCACAGAACCCCCCATACACCCCAGTCCTCCCTAGGTATCTTACCGTATAGCATCCGAGTGTGTCTTCCCGGGAGGTGATGAGACCTGCTGGCCAAGCGGTAATTGCCGCTTTTAAATGGCCCTCCAACCTCGGCGCCAGCATCCAGCCGACGCACAGTGTCACGGGGTCAAGGGTCCCGCAGCGCGTCCGCGATTGGACCGCGCGAGCACACGTGCGCCGGCACAGGATGCGCATGCGCGAGTCACAAGGAGCCACGCCGGCGCAATCCAATAGCCGGCGGGCGGCGCGCGCATGGACATCAAGCGCGCGCACTGCGCCCATGCCCCATGGCCCGGGACTAGCCTTAGCCAAGGCATGTGCAAGGAGATAGCGTGGAGTACACCCGTCCTCGAAAAATGGGCGGGGACTCCACGCTCTCCCAGGGGCCCTACCAATCGCCTAAAAAAGGTATAGCGGGCACAACCATGTAACCAGAACTTCCAGAGGGGGAGGAGCCAAAAAAGCTCCTTCAATGAGAACTGTTTACCTAATCTATAATTTATCAGCAAGGAATACTGCATTGGTATAATAGAATATACAATTACAGTCTAATGTAAAAACAACATAATACATTGACATAAATTGCTATAACATAATTGCAAAAGAGAAGACACATTGTGGTTTAGACAGGCACTAATGGACGGTCTGGGGTATATCTGGTCGCGTTCTCCAAGAACAAACATCTTTTGTTGAGAAGCTAGAACGACACAATACTCAAAACAAGACAATGTGATCACAGGATTTCAGAGTTCATTACAATCAGTTTAACATCAAGCAACAGTGCCTTTGGCCACAGGAATACAGTCAGGAGCACAGCATACATATTTCATTGCTATGTGGAACATGGTTGAATGATATAGTGTGGGCAAGACGGTGGGGGATTCCAAGGCAGGGGGCCGCTTGTGAATACAATAATTAGAGGAATGGTTTGAAAGAATTGACCTCATTCAGGCCCGGAGGCACCATAGCGTTGAGTCTCTCGATCCATAGGGCCTCCTTTTGGAGTAGGATTTTATCACGATTACCCCCTCTGATGTCGGGGGGTACCACCTCCAATGCAGCGAATTTGACTGCCTGGAGGCCCTATGGATCGAGAGACTCAACGCTATGGTGCCTCCGGGCCTGAATGAGGTCAATTCTTTCAAACCATTCCTCTAATTATTGTATTTACAAGCGGCCCCCTGCCTTGGAATCCCCCACCGTCTTGCCCACACTATATCATTCAACCATGTTCCACATAGCAATGAAATATGTATGCTGTGCTCCTGACTGTATTCCTGTGGCCAAAGGCACTGTTGCTTGATGTTAAACTGATTGTAATGAACTCTGAAATCCTGTGATCACATTGTCTTGTTTTGAGTATTGTGTCGTTCTAGCTTCTCAACAAAAGATGTTTGTTCTTGGAGAACGCGACCGGATATACCCCAGACCGTCCATTATTGCCTGTCTAAACCACAATGTGTCTTCTCTTTTGCAATTATGTTATAGCAATTTATGTCAATGTATTATGTTGTTTTTACATTAGACTGTAATTGTATATTCTATTATACCAATGCAGTATTCCTTGCTGATAAATTATAGATTAGGTAAACAGTTCTCATTGAAGGAGCTTTTTTGGCTCCTCCCCCTCTGGATGTTCTGGTTACATGGTTGTGCCCGCTATACCTTTTTTAGGCGATTGGTAGGGCCCCTGGGAGAGCGTGGAGTCCCCGCCCATTTTTCGAGGGCGGGTGTTCTCCACGCTATCTCCTTGCACATGCCTTGGCTAAGGCTAGTCCCGGGCCATGGGGCATGGGCGCAGTGCGCGCGCTTGATGTCCGTGCGCGCGCGCCACCCGCCGGCTATTGGATTGCGCCGGCGCGGCTCCTTGTGACTCGCGCATGCGCATCCTGTGCCGGCGCACGTGTGCTCGCGCAGTCCAATCGCGGACGCACTGCGGGACCCTTGACCCCGTGTCGCTGTGCGTCGGCTGGATGCCGGCGCCGGCGCCGAGGTTGGAGGGCCATTTAAAAGCGGCAATTACCGCTTGGCCAGCAGGTCTCATCACCTCCCGGGAAGACACACTCGGATGCTATACGGTAAGATACCTAGGGAGGACCGGGGTGTATGGGGGGTTCTGTGGCTACTACCATTCCCCCTATATTGCCTCATCCTCTTATCCTTCATTGATATTTTACCCCTCTAGGTCAGTATTGTTACCTACGTTCTATGGGCACTCAATGGCCCCCTACCTGGCAACCATTATATCCCGTACTTGCTCTAAGTGACACCCCGCAAAGTGAGGTTCACTGCAATACCATCTCAGTGACTGGATGCCCACATCTGAGACTGTATGCGCCACCTGCTAGCCCACAGGTATTCTGCCCGGTAGGCAGTCTTTGCATGGCACTGATTGTTTCTACCTAGTAGTATTGTACCTGCACTTCACCCTTCACACTCCATTTCTGGTCTTTACCTCTCTTGCTCACTATACACCCTGTGTCACTCAATATCCCTTAACCCGCACTGGCCAGATCAATCTATAGACCGACAGTGTGACTCCACTAGTGTACTTTTGGTTTCTCAACTTTTTTACTCTTTATTTGTTCGGGTGTCGGTTCAGTACAGGATCATGTGTCACCCTCACCTTCACAACTTGTCCACACTTTCCCTACATTTGTGCTTTTCCCCTCCCTTGTCCCAGTATTCCCATGGTCCTTTCCCAACCCTTCCCTCCCCTCTCCTCACACATCCTTTCCCTTTCCCCCCCTTTCCATCCCTTCCCCTGCCCCTTTCTCCCTGTCCCCCCATCGCGCACCCACCTCCCTCCCCCATTTGTTCCCCTCACATTGTCCCCTTGTCCCTTTCCCCACTTTCCTTTCCCCCCCTCCCCCTCCCTGTCGTCCTCACATCCACTTCACTCCCTTGTCCTCCACTCCCTTTTTCCACTAGGGGTCTCGTACCTCAGTTCACCCACGACCTTTTGACTCACTTTCTCACCTCACAACGGATGGGCTGCAATATCCCCAGGACACCTGGTCTATTTTTAGCCCGCGTCCTTGTACAGGACTACTGGGGAGACACCATTATCCAGCAGCCCCCCCCCTATATTCACTCTGTGTTAGCTCTACACTGTCTCGGGTGCGAATACAGACATCTATGTCAGTATTTTAGACCACTTCCGGGTGAGGTATACCTTTCTAAACCTTGCCTTCTTGTTTGATACATTATTATCATTACCTCTATACACTGTAGATTGACCTGGTGGCCTCATTTGGCCCCTCCCCAGTCGCCACGAAAGGCTCTGCCGGACACATCCATGTCTCTTTAAGCGCATCTTGATGGGGTAAGAGTCTGTTTATTACTTATCACCATGTATCCCCTCCCTCACATTAAAAATGAATCAGTGCTGCTGAATATTGACGCAGCAATTATTGACTTTACTCAGTTACCAATGCCTAAAATTTCCCCCACTTTTTTTCAGATGTAAACATTGTATTTCCTGATGAAGCTTTTTATAGCGAAACTAGTCGAAATACTTTCTGTACGCACTTGTTTTTAAGATTGTTAAGTTCACTTTGTACAAATAATAATAAAAAATGTTATATTTTATATATATTGGTTTATGAAATATATTAATACTATATACTGTACCGTGATAGTCCGACAGCTCCCCCCCCTCTGGAGGGTCCTGGCTGGAGACCAGGTTCCCCCCAAAAAACATTTCTCTATTTGGATATGAGCCGCCTAGTGGATAGTCTGATACAAAGCCACCAGACATCTACCAATGAGAGATATCGGAAGCTGCCGCCCCTCTCAGGTCGTATTCCCATACCCGATGGAGAGGAAGAATTTGAGAGTTGGATGGATCAGGCTATGCAAGCCCTAGAGTACTGGAATGTGTCAAGATCAGTGGGAAGACAGCAAATTAGTGAGAGCCTGCTGAGCCCAGCAGCAGATGTCATCAGAAGCTTTAGGAGGGGAAACCCGGATTGTGAAGCCAGGGATTACATCATAGCTCTTTATGCTGTTTATGGAAGGGTGGAGAAGTTATCTGATCTGATGTGCAAATTCGAGCATACTCATCAGATGAAAGGCGAGAAGTTGTCGGCATATATTGTTCGCATAGACCAGATCCTACACCAGATCATCTTGAAGAAGTGTGTGGATCCCAGAGAGGCAGACAAAGTCAGGTTAGTTTGGACTCTACAAGGAGCTAGCCTTTGATTACTCCTAAAAGGCACCAGAGAAGCTCCTTCTTACCCAGAGCTAATGGGGTTGGTGAGAGAAGAGGAAGCTATTCTGGATGAGAAAGACCAAGAGGCTCGACTTACCATAAGGACTGGTCAGAGGAATGAGAAGATTGCTGCACAATCTGTACATGTAGAAGGTAGTGTGGAAGAGAGTGATGAGGAATTTGAGTGGGGGGAACACCCTAAGAGTCCTATTGTACAGTCCACCCCGAGGCTGACTCCGGTCAAGCTAATAGAGAATGGAGTTCAAGCACAGGAGCAGTTGCAAGTCTTGTTACAAGTGATGGAAGCGAAAACCCAGTGCCAGACTGAGCAGACGGGTGCTCAAGTTCTACAAGTGTGGTTATCCTGGACCCCTTAAGGTACAGTGTCCAAAGAAGGAAGTGAATGTTGAGTTGTTGGAAGAGTTGGTGAAGATGCTGAAGACATTATTGAAAGATCAACCGGTTGAAAAACTCCCGTGGGTCTCAGTGAAGGAGCCAACTCAGAACCCCGCTGGAAAGCAGAGCTTCAGGAAACAAAAGAAGAAAGGGGCCGGAATGAGGCCGCAGAAGACGAGGGTGGCCCAAACACCCAGGACATACCAACAGTCAAGCAACCCGACACCGGGGTCAGGGAACCAGGCGCAGAGGGTCTATGCTTCACCGTCACCTAGGACCACAGTTTGGTCCTACCAGAATAGTCCTGAGAAGTTTGTCGGACTAGCCCAATTCAAAGAGGTCTGGCAACTCCACCTAGGGTCACTGCTAGAGTGTCACAGAGTACTAAGAAAAAGAAGAATGGGGGTTCTGATCACACTCAGTGTACTTCTGCAAACTTCCCGGAAAAGCTAGTGGGGCTGTCCCCGATCGTACCAGTGCAAGTTGATGGAGTGTATACCAAAGCTCTACTGGACACAGGGGCGCAGGTTACGTTGCTATATTGGGACTTTTATGACAAGCACCTGAGCCATATCCCCATTCGCAAACTGGAAGAAATTGAGATCTGGGGGATTGGAACCACCAGATGTCCATATGATGGCTAAATTCCCATCCAGATATCCTTTGGGCCAGCAGCTGTTGGGAAAGAGGAAGCTTTCGACACTTTGGCTGTCGTGTGCCCCAGACCCCCCAGAGCAGGGCGAAATTCCGTATTGGTGGGGACAAATACCGATCTAGTGAGAAGGACGTCACACCACTACCCAGTCCGCACACATTGCTTAGTATGGAGTAAGCATCGGATGAGACGGAGCGGAGTTACAAGTGATTCGTAACATGCTAACGGCGGTAGAGTAGTAGCCGCAAGTGGCCTTCAGTGGCCTGAACACAAAACCTTTTCCAGCAGCTTCAAACCTTTCGCTCACCGGACAGCACCCAGGAGCAATTTCGTGAAGCATGGCCGAACGGAACACAGCTGGTTCACTTCCTAACGGAGTGGTAAAGTATGAACAGTCATTCTAACATTTGTTGAAAACCCTCCGAACTGCTGCGGTCTTGTAGTGGAAGCCCTAAGCTGCAAATTATTTGAGCAATGTTGGTTAGACATGTGCAAAAGGAAAAAATTTGTTTAGTTTCGTTTCGTTTTAATTAGTTAATTAATTAATTTCGTTTAGTTAGATTCGTTAAATTTGTTAAATTCGTTTTCGGATTTCGTTTAGTTTTCGACCGATTTTCGAATTCGAAAATATTTTGCGACCCAACTTTGGGTCCAAGTATCTCAGGGTCACTTAGCGATAGAAACAAATTTGGATATGTTGTAGTGCTAGTTCTACTGTGTTTGCATACCAAATTTGGGGTTTCTAGCTACAAGTGGCCCCGAGATATCTGGCCCCAAAGTCGGGTCGAAAAATGTCATTCTCTGCTGCAGAAAAGTGCTTGACATTTTGCGACCCGACTTTGGGGCCACGTATCTCGGGGCCACTTATAGCTAGAAACCCCAAATTTGGTATGCAAATACAGTAGAACTAGCACTACAACCTCTCCAAATTTGTACTTGCCTTGCGATCGACATCCGTGTTAGACGTGCAAAAGGAAAAAAAATTTTTGTTTCGTTTTAATTCGTTAATTAATTAATTTTGTTTAGTTAGATTCGTTAAATTCGTTTTCGGATCTTGTTTCGTTTTTGACCGAATTCGAAAAATCTGTCGCATTTGAAATAATTTCATCCGGATTTGAAATTATTTCAACTGGATTTGAAAATATTTCAACTGCATTAGAAACTATTTCAACTGCATTAGAAACTATTTCAACTGCATTAGAAACTATTTCAACCAGATTTGAAAATATTTCAAACAAATTCAGCTATGTTCCTGTTAAATGTGTCTGTCAATTTTTTCACATATAAGAATAGACTTATACAGTCTTACAATTCAAAAATGACTTTAAATAAAAAATGTACTTAATTTATCTTATTTGAGAAGCACTTTTTTTGCACCACTACCAGGTCGAGGACTCCAGGTCCAGGATGCACCTGTGTCAGCCATTTTGTGTGAAGGAGAGGGGAGATATTGCTAATTTAGCTGCTAGCTAGCTTGTACTGCATTTTATTAAGTTTTGTTTTTGTGTTTGCAGACAGTGAGCTGTGTGTGTGTAATTGTGTGTGTTTGGTGTGCAGGATGTCTGGTGAGGAGATGGCAGGTGTGTGTGAGGGTGAGAAGAATGTGGATGATGCAGATGGAAATGCAGAGACGTTGTAGTGCTAGTTCTACTGTGTTTGCATACCAAATTTGGTGTTTCTAGCTATAAGTGGCCCCGAGATACGTGGCCCCAAAGTCGGGTCACAAAATGTAATTCTCTGCTGTAGAAAAGTACTTGACATATCCCCCATATCTGGGGGTCACTTGGTGATAGAAACCCCATAACTTGTGGCAGGTGACATGGCAAGTGGACAATCCACAACTTGGTCACGCGGCAGGTCACGTGGCACTTGTGGTCGGTCACGTGGCACTCGTGGCAGGTGTCTTGGCACTTGTGGCAGGTGTTGTGGCAAGTGGACAATGACATACAGCATATGTACTTGCCTTGCGATCGACATCCGTGACAGTCATTTTACATCTTTTTTTTTATGTGACAGATGTATATAAGTAAATAACCATCTTCCAAAATGTATAATTCAAATAGAAAAGATTAGAACAGAATAGAAAAAAAATATATAATTTAATAGCAGATCTCCTGTAGACTATTAACAGCCATTTCACTCCTTTTTTTTTTTTTGCAGATTTTCTGCAGACTGTTAGAATCAATTTCATTTTTTTTTTTTTTCAAATTCGGGTCGCAAAATATTTTCGAATCCGCTTGAAATGGTATCAACATGATTTGAAATTTTTTCAACTGCATTTGAAATTATTTCAACTGCGTTTGAAATTATTTCAACTGCGTTTGAAATTATTTCAACTGCGTTTGAAATTTTTTCAACTGCGTTTGAAATTTTTTCAACTGCGTTTGAAATTTTTTCAACAGCGTTTGAAATTTTTTCAACAGCATTTGAAATCATTTCAACCGTATTTGAAATCATTTCAACCCAAATTTGGTATGCAAACACAGTAGAACTAGCACTACAACATATCCAAATTTGGGGTTTCTATCACTAAGTGACCCTGAGATATTTCGAATTTCGTCCGCGATTTTTCGATTCGAAAAAAAATTCAGATTCGGTTAAATTCGTTAGTATTGTAATTCGGTAATTCGGATGCATCCGAATGTCCGAATAATGAAAAATTCGTCCGAATTTCGATTCGGAACATAACGAAATGCACATGTCTAATGTTGGTGTTCCTGTTGGCCAGTTTAAATGGCAAAGTTGAAAAGTTACCGTTAACCATTGCTATAATTTGAACCAGCTGGCAATATAGTAAGGCTATGTGCACTTGTGGAGGAATCACTGTTGAATAGACTGAATTAATTAACAGGTACAGCTTACATGGGACTTCCTAGTGCTGCTACTTAGTTAAATAGAGACGGTACTCCCCCATATCTTCAATGGACGCACATCAAATTTTTTGCAAGCTGATTACCTCTGCCGCTCCCTGAACTAACGAATGAGTTTGAACTGAATCGGTTCATTACTTATCTACCTCATCCCTGCTCCCAATCCCTAATATTACTTGATCTAGTCTATTGATTAACCACTTAGTGATCGGCCAATGAGACAATTTTGCTCTCCTAAATGAATTACTTAATTATGTTTAAATAATATTATAGTGGTTTCAACTGAGTATAGCAACAGGTCCGGACTTATGTGGTGTTTTGTGCATTGTTTTATGTTTGTCCTGTCTTGTCCAATTTGTCTATAGCAATATAATGTAATGTCTGGTTAATGAGATTAGTTTTAAGGAACTGCATCTTTGTACATAAATCCAATTTTTATATTTAATAAACTTGTTTAGTTTAATTCTAAACAATCTATTCGATCTATTTGTTGCTGCCAGTAGTAACCCCTATTTAGCCCGGCTCTATCAGACTAAAAAAAAACTTTTTTCTTTCTAGTGAGAAGGTTGCTGATCTCAGTACTGAATGAAGATGGGACCCACACCGATAAGATTCACCCACAGTTACAGCAGGCTTGTCAGTGAGTGGCCAGGGAAAAGAAGGCCCCGAAAGGAGGAGTGGGTTGGCTGTGGAAGTTGGAGGCTAAAGAGAGGGTACAACAGCCAGGGGAGGTTGTCCATATGAAGGCCACCATCAAGCTGACTTGGGATCAACCAGGCCCATTTGTGGTATAGGAGACAGATGAGTGGGCCAGAGCAGCTTGCTGAGTTAAAGAGGTCCGGGGTCATCCAGGAATCGCGGAGCCATTATGCATCTCCTATTGTGGTGGTAAGGAAGAAGAATGGGTCCTTGCGCACGTGTATCGATTACCGAACTCTGAATCGGCACACCATCCCGGACCAGTACACCACACCTCGCATTGAAGATGCTTTGCAGTGCCTCACTGGAGCTAAGTGGTTCAGTGTGTTGGACTTAAAGAGTGGGTACTACCAGATTCCCATGCACCCAGAAGACCAGGAGAAGACAGCTTTAAATGCCCTTTGGGTTTTTATGAATTCAGTCAGATGCCTCAGGGTCTGTCGGGGGCTCCTGACACATTTCAACGTTGGATGGAAAGAACGGTTGGGGATATGAATCTTGTGGAAGTTCTGATGTACCTGGATGACATCATTGTGTTTGGGAAGACCCTAGAAGAGCACGAGGCTCGATTGGAAAAAGTATTCTCTCGCCTTTATGAAGAAGGACTGAAGCTGTCACTAGAGAAATGCCAGTTTTATCGAACTTCTGTTACCTATTTGGGTCATGTGGTTTCCACAGGAGGAGTTGCCACAGATCCTCAGAAGCTGGAGGCTGTCACTACCTGGCCCAGACCAAGAACAGTAACTGAGTTGAGATAGTTTTTGGGTTTTTGTTCCTACTATGGAAGATTTGTGGAAAACTTTGCCAAAATTGCCAGGCCACTCAATGAGTTATTGCACGTGGTTTCGGGAGAGGAAGGAGAAGGGGTGAAGCCTCAGAAGAGTGGCACTCGCAAGAAAGGAGAGTCTCTTCAGAGTCAATGGACTCCTCTATGTAAAAAGGCGTTTGGAAAAAGGAGGAAAGTCTAACCGAAGCTCCCGTTTTGGCCTACGCTGATCCTAACTTGCCCTACGTGTTACATGTGGATGCCAGTAGGGATGGCCTGGTAGGAGTGTAGTATCAAGAACAGAACGAGGGACTGAGACCCGTAGCCTATGTGAGTAGAAGCCTCACCTCATTAGTGAAGAACTACCCTGCGCACAAACTGGAGTTTCTGGATTTCAAGTGGACTGTGGTAGACAAGTTAAGGGACTATTTGTATGGGGTTGAGTTTAGCTTACATTCTAACCACAGCAAAGCTGGATGCCACAGGACACAGATGGATAGCAGCGTTGGCAGGATTTCAGTTCAGTCTGAAGTAGGACCTGGAGTTGGGAACCGGGATGCGGATGCATTATCCCGCAGGCCTCATAGACTAGAAGAAGAACCAGAGGAATGGGCCTGTGTAACAGAAAAGGAGTACGGGCCTTGTGTCAGGGTTTGGACAAGAAGATGAAAGGAGGAGTGGCTGCTGAATATCTGGGAGTTCACCCATCTGGCATACCAAGGCGTTACTGTGGGCTGACCCAAGTAAGAGGAGAAGGTTTACCCCAATTGTCCAAGAAGGATTTGAAGAAAGATCAAGAAGAGGATCCATTGGGTCAGTTATCATTACAGGCTTTGAGCAAGCAGGATCCTGGACTGTTGCTGAAGAGTCACATAAAGGGGGCAAAGATTTTGCATAGAGAATGGGATCGGTTGGAAACAAGGGATGGAGTTCTGTACAAGCGCTGCCCAACTGAAAACATGGAAGAAAGGTGGCAGTTATTTCTTCCGGAAAAGCACAGTCGTACTGTTCTAGTGTCTCTACATGATGAGCATGGTCGCCTGGGAACCGACAGAACTTTTCTACTGATCAGGGATAGTTTTTATTGGCCTAATTTATGAGAAGAAGTCGAGAGTTATTGTCGTTCTTGTCTCACTTGTATCCAGCGGAAAGCCCTGCCAGTTAGGAGCCCCTAGATTTGGTTTGCATTGACTTTCTGTGCTTGGAACCCGATATAGGTGGAAGAAATAGTATCCTGGTCATGACAGATCATTTCACTCGTGCACAGGCCTACCCTACTAGGGACCAGAAAGACAGTACAGTAGCCACGGTGCTTGTGGAGAAATTTTTCGTGCACTACGGGCTGCCTGTGCGCATTCATTCAGATCAAGGAAGGGACTTTGAGAGTCACATAGTACATCAGTTATGTGCTTTGCTGGGTATCAAGAAGTCACGCACTACACCCTATCACCCCTCAAGGTGATCCTCAACCAGAACAATTTAATCAAACTCTATTGAATATGTTGGGGACTTTGACTCCGTATAAGAAGCAGCATTAGGGAAACCACATAGCCGCATTAGTTCATGCCTACAATTGCACCGAGAGTGATGACACCGGTTACTCCCCTTACCGTCTTATGTTCGGGAGGGAAGCTAGACTTCCCGCCGACTTGGCTTTTGGCACCTCCCTGGAGGATACTCCATTAACGTCGCATAAAGGATATGTAAACAGACTACAAAAGAATCTGCGACCGGCCTATGAGAAAGCAGTGGAGCATGCTGCTACCAGGGAATCCCGAAATAAGCGGAACTTTGATGCAAGAGTAAAGATTCAAGATTTTCAACCAGGTGATCGGGTGTTACTAAAGAACTTGGGTGTTCCTGGAAAGTATAAACTGGCAGATCGGTGGAGGTCGCAGCCTTATGTTGTGTGTAAACAAATTCCTGGTCTACCAGTGTATCAGATTAGACCTGAAGGGGAGAAGGGACCAAGAAAGATGTGGCACAGGAATCACTTGTTACTACTGTCAGACGCAGTGAGGATACCTCAAGCACCTAAATTACCTCCTCAAAAGCCAACTCTACTTCGCACACGTTCGCAGAAAAAAAGACAACTGAAGCTGAAATAATGGATCAAGAAGATGACGAGTTTGGAGAAGATTATGGTATTCTCAAACTCTTATGCCTTGTACACACGGTCGGACTTTCCGGCAGAAAAAGTCTGACGGAATAATTTCATTGGATATTCCGTTCATGTGTGGACTTCAGCGGACTTTTTTTTCCGGAAATTCTGACGGACCTAGAAATAGAACATGTTTTAAATCTTTCCGACGGAATCAATTCCTATCGGGAAAACCGCTCGTCTGTATGCTGTTTCCGACGGACCAAAAACAATGCAAGGGCAGCTATTGGCTACTGGCTATTGAACTTCCTTTTTCTAGTCTTGTCGTACGTGTTGTAAACGATCAGACTTTGGTGTGATCGTGTAGAAGCAAGTCAATTTCAGTGGAACCCCGTCGGAAAAACCGTCAGAGTTCATTCTACAGGAAAAAACTGTTGTGGGTACGTGGCATTAGTCCAGTGCCTTTGTCAAGAGGGGAGGTGGATGAAGAAGATGATGAGTTCGGGGAGGAATATGTGTATTCTCAAGCTCCTACTTCTGCGTCTTCATCCTCGCAGGCAAGAAGAAAGGAGGAGGATGATGATATGGTGTCAGTGCCTGCCTGGTTTTGGTCTGAGGGAGAAAGGTCAATAGCCAGTCCTCTGAAAAGAATAAGGGAAAGAATCCGAGAGATGAAAACTCTAATGCCGCGTACACACAGTCGGAATTCTCGTCGGAAAAAACTCTGACGGTTTTTCCAACGGAATTCCGACGGAATTGCGCTCAAGCTGTGTTGCCTACACACGATCACACCAAATTCCGACGGTCAATAACACAGCGGCATAAAACAAGTTCGACAGCACTATAAAAGGGAAGTTTAATGCTTCCGAGCATGCGTCGAATTGTTTCCGAGCATGCGTCAGAATTTTCCGTGTTGGAATTGCATACACACAATCGGAAAATCCGATAGAAAGGTTTTCCGTCGGAAAAATTGAGAACAGGTTCTCAATTCAAAGTCCGTCAGAAATTCCGACAGAAAAAGACCGTTGGGCATACACACGGTCGGAAAATCCGATGAGAAGCTCCCATCGGAGTGTTTCCATCGGAAATTCCGACCGTGTGTACGCCGCATTAGAGCTTTACCACAACAGCCAGAAGCACCTGTCAGAGTGGAGCCTAAAAGATCAAAGGATATCAGCAATGTTGTGGCCTTGCATCCGGTGGAGGTGCAAAAGATGGTCCGTAGGTCTCTTGGGCCAGAGTTGCAGAAAATGTTATCAAAGAAGGATGCAGAAGGGATCAAAGCTGTAGCCATTGTTCCTGAACAAAAGACCGAAGATCTGATAGATTTCTTCAGTGAGGTATTGTCAACCCCTGAACTTGAGGAGTCAACACAGGTTCCTGTAACTGCAACTAAAGACTTTTTCATTGACTTGAATGCTCAGAATGAAGTCAGGGATACAGCCAAAGATACGATACAGCCTACTCAAACTTATTCACCCATGCGGTTAAGGCTGGATGTGCACCCTCCTAAGAGACTTACGTATGACACATTGGGAGAGAATTCTGAAGAGCAGATCCATACTATTCGTAGACTAACTCCTGAAGCTACACCCCCCACTGTTAACCTGAATCGCGGAGCCATTATGCATCTCCTATTGTGGTGGTAAGGAAGAAGAATGGGTCCTTGCGCACGTGTATCGATTACCGAACTCTGAATCGGCACACCATCCCGGACCAGTACACCACACCTCGCATTGAAGATGCTTTGCAGTGCCTCACTGGAGCTAAGTGGTTCAGTGTGTTGGACTTAAAGAGTGGGTACTACCAGATTCCCATGCACCCAGAAGACCAGGAGAAGACAGCTTTAAATGCCCTTTGGGTTTTTATGAATTCAGTCAGATGCCTCAGGGTCTGTCGGGGGCTCCTGACACATTTCAACGTTGGATGGAAAGAACGGTTGGGGATATGAATCTTGTGGAAGTTCTGATGTACCTGGATGACATCATTGTGTTTGGGAAGACCCTAGAAGAGCACGAGGCTCGATTGGAAAAAGTATTCTCTCGCCTTTATGAAGAAGGACTGAAGCTGTCACTAGAGAAATGCCAGTTTTATCGAACTTCTGTTACCTATTTGGGTCATGTGGTTTCCACAGGAGGAGTTGCCACAGATCCTCAGAAGCTGGAGGCTGTCACTACCTGGCCCAGACCAAGAACAGTAACTGAGTTGAGATAGTTTTTGGGTTTTTGTTCCTACTATGGAAGATTTGTGGAAAACTTTGCCAAAATTGCCAGGCCACTCAATGAGTTATTGCACGTGGTTTCGGGAGAGGAAGGAGAAGGGGTGAAGCCTCAGAAGAGTGGCACTCGCAAGAAAGGAGAGTCTCTTCAGAGTCAATGGACTCCTCTATGTAAAAAGGCGTTTGGAAAAAGGAGGAAAGTCTAACCGAAGCTCCCGTTTTGGCCTACGCTGATCCTAACTTGCCCTACGTGTTACATGTGGATGCCAGTAGGGATGGCCTGGTAGGAGTGTAGTATCAAGAACAGAACGAGGGACTGAGACCCGTAGCCTATGTGAGTAGAAGCCTCACCTCATTAGTGAAGAACTACCCTGCGCACAAACTGGAGTTTCTGGATTTCAAGTGGACTGTGGTAGACAAGTTAAGGGACTATTTGTATGGGGTTGAGTTTAGCTTACATTCTAACCACAGCAAAGCTGGATGCCACAGGACACAGATGGATAGCAGCGTTGGCAGGATTTCAGTTCAGTCTGAAGTAGGACCTGGAGTTGGGAACCGGGATGCGGATGCATTATCCCGCAGGCCTCATAGACTAGAAGAAGAACCAGAGGAATGGGCCTGTGTAACAGAAAAGGAGTACGGGCCTTGTGTCAGGGTTTGGACAAGAAGATGAAAGGAGGAGTGGCTGCTGAATATCTGGGAGTTCACCCATCTGGCATACCAAGGCGTTACTGTGGGCTGACCCAAGTAAGAGGAGAAGGTTTACCCCAATTGTCCAAGAAGGATTTGAAGAAAGATCAAGAAGAGGATCCATTGGGTCAGTTATCATTACAGGCTTTGAGCAAGCAGGATCCTGGACTGTTGCTGAAGAGTCACATAAAGGGGGCAAAGATTTTGCATAGAGAATGGGATCGGTTGGAAACAAGGGATGGAGTTCTGTACAAGCGCTGCCCAACTGAAAACATGGAAGAAAGGTGGCAGTTATTTCTTCCGGAAAAGCACAGTCGTACTGTTCTAGTGTCTCTACATGATGAGCATGGTCGCCTGGGAACCGACAGAACTTTTCTACTGATCAGGGATAGTTTTTATTGGCCTAATTTATGAGAAGAAGTCGAGAGTTATTGTCGTTCTTGTCTCACTTGTATCCAGCGGAAAGCCCTGCCAGTTAGGAGCCCCTAGATTTGGTTTGCATTGACTTTCTGTGCTTGGAACCCGATATAGGTGGAAGAAATAGTATCCTGGTCATGACAGATCATTTCACTCGTGCACAGGCCTACCCTACTAGGGACCAGAAAGACAGTACAGTAGCCACGGTGCTTGTGGAGAAATTTTTCGTGCACTACGGGCTGCCTGTGCGCATTCATTCAGATCAAGGAAGGGACTTTGAGAGTCACATAGTACATCAGTTATGTGCTTTGCTGGGTATCAAGAAGTCACGCACTACACCCTATCACCCCTCAAGGTGATCCTCAACCAGAACAATTTAATCAAACTCTATTGAATATGTTGGGGACTTTGACTCCGTATAAGAAGCAGCATTAGGGAAACCACATAGCCGCATTAGTTCATGCCTACAATTGCACCGAGAGTGATGACACCGGTTACTCCCCTTACCGTCTTATGTTCGGGAGGGAAGCTAGACTTCCCGCCGACTTGGCTTTTGGCACCTCCCTGGAGGATACTCCATTAACGTCGCATAAAGGATATGTAAACAGACTACAAAAGAATCTGCGACCGGCCTATGAGAAAGCAGTGGAGCATGCTGCTACCAGGGAATCCCGAAATAAGCGGAACTTTGATGCAAGAGTAAAGATTCAAGATTTTCAACCAGGTGATCGGGTGTTACTAAAGAACTTGGGTGTTCCTGGAAAGTATAAACTGGCAGATCGGTGGAGGTCGCAGCCTTATGTTGTGTGTAAACAAATTCCTGGTCTACCAGTGTATCAGATTAGACCTGAAGGGGAGAAGGGACCAAGAAAGATGTGGCACAGGAATCACTTGTTACTACTGTCAGACGCAGTGAGGATACCTCAAGCACCTAAATTACCTCCTCAAAAGCCAACTCTACTTCGCACACGTTCGCAGAAAAAAAGACAACTGAAGCTGAAATAATGGATCAAGAAGATGACGAGTTTGGAGAAGATTATGGTATTCTCAAACTCTTATGCCTTGTACACACGGTCGGACTTTCCGGCAGAAAAAGTCTGACGGAATAATTTCATTGGATATTCCGTTCATGTGTGGACTTCAGCGGACTTTTTTTTCCGGAAATTCTGACGGACCTAGAAATAGAACATGTTTTAAATCTTTCCGACGGAATCAATTCCTATCGGGAAAACCGCTCGTCTGTATGCTGTTTCCGACGGACCAAAAACAATGCAAGGGCAGCTATTGGCTACTGGCTATTGAACTTCCTTTTTCTAGTCTTGTCGTACGTGTTGTAAACGATCAGACTTTGGTGTGATCGTGTAGAAGCAAGTCAATTTCAGTGGAACCCCGTCGGAAAAACCGTCAGAGTTCATTCTACAGGAAAAAACTGTTGTGGGTACGTGGCATTAGTCCAGTGCCTTTGTCAAGAGGGGAGGTGGATGAAGAAGATGATGAGTTCGGGGAGGAATATGTGTATTCTCAAGCTCCTACTTCTGCGTCTTCATCCTCGCAGGCAAGAAGAAAGGAGGAGGATGATGATATGGTGTCAGTGCCTGCCTGGTTTTGGTCTGAGGGAGAAAGGTCAATAGCCAGTCCTCTGAAAAGAATAAGGGAAAGAATCCGAGAGATGAAAACTCTAATGCCGCGTACACACAGTCGGAATTCTCGTCGGAAAAAACTCTGACGGTTTTTCCAACGGAATTCCGACGGAATTGCGCTCAAGCTGTGTTGCCTACACACGATCACACCAAATTCCGACGGTCAATAACACAGCGGCATAAAACAAGTTCGACAGCACTATAAAAGGGAAGTTTAATGCTTCCGAGCATGCGTCGAATTGTTTCCGAGCATGCGTCAGAATTTTCCGTGTTGGAATTGCATACACACAATCGGAAAATCCGATAGAAAGGTTTTCCGTCGGAAAAATTGAGAACAGGTTCTCAATTCAAAGTCCGTCAGAAATTCCGACAGAAAAAGACCGTTGGGCATACACACGGTCGGAAAATCCGATGAGAAGCTCCCATCGGAGTGTTTCCATCGGAAATTCCGACCGTGTGTACGCCGCATTAGAGCTTTACCACAACAGCCAGAAGCACCTGTCAGAGTGGAGCCTAAAAGATCAAAGGATATCAGCAATGTTGTGGCCTTGCATCCGGTGGAGGTGCAAAAGATGGTCCGTAGGTCTCTTGGGCCAGAGTTGCAGAAAATGTTATCAAAGAAGGATGCAGAAGGGATCAAAGCTGTAGCCATTGTTCCTGAACAAAAGACCGAAGATCTGATAGATTTCTTCAGTGAGGTATTGTCAACCCCTGAACTTGAGGAGTCAACACAGGTTCCTGTAACTGCAACTAAAGACTTTTTCATTGACTTGAATGCTCAGAATGAAGTCAGGGATACAGCCAAAGATACGATACAGCCTACTCAAACTTATTCACCCATGCGGTTAAGGCTGGATGTGCACCCTCCTAAGAGACTTACGTATGACACATTGGGAGAGAATTCTGAAGAGCAGATCCATACTATTCGTAGACTAACTCCTGAAGCTACACCCCCCACTGTTAACCTGGTAGGGGGCGACTCTGTTCTGACCTCTGACACTGACGGGTGAGACACGGCACTTGCCCTGGCATGTTTAAAATTTGATTATGAACTCACTGATGGCATGTATCAGTTGTGTAAAGACAATCCAACATTGTGTCGATATCTGGCAAGTCTAGAGTGGGATTAGGAATAAATAACTTGTTTTTTCCTTTTCCAGCAAGATAAGGTGTAATCTTCCTGTCTTTGGGGACCAAAGAATTTAAGCAGGGGGAGTGTATAGCCATGCTTTGTTAACTTATGCATTGGAGTAGGTTACAAGTAAGAGTTTGGCTCCCTCTAGCGTACATTTGATTTAATGTTACTAAGACTTTTGTTTGGTTTTATTAAGTCATGAAAGAAAAGCATTGTGGGAGATAAAGTGAAGGAGGAAGTGACTTTTATGTTAAAACTCAGTCAGAAAACTACACACCCACAATGCCCACTTACCTACCCACAAGGCCAAGCCAACGAACAGCCTGCTGGGTAAGGATATGTAAGGGACAGGCGTGGCACGTTTCTGTCTCTTGCTGGGACGCCATTGAAGACCTGCCTGCAGGGAGCTGTGGGTGTGCGATTGAAAGACTGCGGCCTGTGTGCCGCGGAGTCATGTGGCCTCTGAGGAATTCCAGAACACAGCGTGCTGGATCAGCGTGTGGTTGGACCGGAGAGCCCAAGGATTCTTCACTTTTCCTGCATCACAGTGACCAGACCTTTTAAATAGCAGCGTGGGGGTGACGGCGACAGCCAGGAGCGAGACTGAGATATTTCAAGTGGAACAGTACAAGCATCTGGGCATTGTGTGGTGAGCGGGTGCTTGCCTAGATTGATATACTACTTTGTTGCTGTGTAAACTAGTTCCAGAAGGCTGGTGGGACCTGTAGCTCAACATAAGCGCTCCCACTTGTTCATAGACTTGATGCAGTGAAGCCTCAGAGCCTGGTTTCTCTGCACTGCAGAGTTAATGTTGTGTTACATTTTCCAGTAAGGACGAAGTTCTACAGGTGCCTGATACAACCACGCACACAGTTACCTGCAAATCTTTTCCACTATAACGTGCCACTTATTTGTTCCCTGGATTACAAATACTGCAGTCTAATAAGATAGCTGAAGAAAGAAGAGGATAAGAGACTCTTACTATTTCTACAAAGCATTATTACCTCATCATCCATTCTTAGAACTGCATTACAACCTAGGGGGAGCCCTTGAGTACAGAATATCAATATCATGTATTGTACTGTTTATGTGCATAGCATCTCTTGCAGAATTGGTGTGTATGCTCTGGGGTTGGAGGGAAGGTGTTTAATATATGAGCTTGGTATATTGAATGCTTATCCCATTTCTTGCCCGTTTGCATACATATCTTATGGTAACTGTTTAATTCACAGTCATAAAGTGTATATGTAAGGTTGTCAATTGTTACTTGCTGTTTATGCTGGATTGCATTTTCGGTTATGTTCAGCATATATTACAGTAAATTTACTTAAATATTCATCAGCTTGTTGTGTGATTCTCATTGACAACATCACTTTACAATATGGAACCCGAGATGTCAGAGGTAAGAGAGGGTACACAGAGTCGGGGTAGCCAGTGGGATATTGAGTTAATCAGCAGCCTCTACGGGGGTACCGCTACAAATGGAACAGAGGAAGTATCCTATAATCTTTACCACATCTGGTGAAGGTGTATTTTTAATATGAAAGCTGCAATAGGTAAAAAATGGCTGGGAACTATGCCAAGATCTGTGCTTCACATTACTCTCTCGAACACCAGATATTGATCATTTTGAAAATTGTTTCCTGGGCAGTAATCTTCCCTACACCCTGTCCTGGGGATGTTACAAGTGTTGCTTCTCTTTTTCATCTTGAGTTGAACTAAACTCATTACTTTGTTCTACAGCCAAACCCAAGTTCAATGAGCCGGTAAAGTCAACACTTTCTCCCCGGGGAGAAGTAGAGCTGTCAGCTATCTTGCAAAGTTTTTATCCAGAAAAGATGGAGATCAGCTGGACCTCTAAAAGTGCAAAATCTCAAGAAAAGATCCAATCCAAGGAAAATACGAGCAATTATGGCTACGCATTTAATCTGGAGAGTAAATGTACAGTGGCTGGGGAGTTATTCAAAGATCCTGAATTTAAAGTCATGGTGACATGGAAACATGAATCTATGGAGGGTCCCAAATTCCGGGAACTGTCTGTAAGAGGTAAGGAATTAGGACAATGGTTAACAGAGCTACCACCTTCTTATTACCTAGTTTTCCTGGGATGCTTTCCTGTTAGCTGTTTTTTAGAGACAAATTCAAGGTATGGTATATTATATATGTGCATAGTTACGTTGGACTAGTCTGGACCACTATAACTATGTATATTTCATACCTTGTCAATGCCCCTGGAAGGTGGAAATCACTGTAGTAGACACACCGCTGCTTCAGTGATCTCTACTCATTTCCATTTCACATGCTGAATAGTTGACCTACTGCATTGTAAACAACAGGAGGTTAACCGCTCGACATGGGTGCCATTCAGAGAATGCTTTGCATTTCCTGAAAGAACATAAAGCCTTCTCTGATTGGATGAGGTGGAGAGGCAGGCTGGCGGTGTCACGCTCTCTACCCCATCCAGTCAAAGAATGCTTTACTTTCAGTCAGACCTTTCATTCAGGTCGACCTCCTGTGTTCAAAATGCATCAGGCTAGCCACTCATAATGGAACATAGAAGCCAATGAAGATTTAGATTTAGAACATATCCCCATTTTGGGATTTTAAAGGCAATTCAAACATGGTTTAGTTAAAAAAAAATACTATTTATTGAATAATGAATTTCCGTTGGAAATTGTAGATTGTTCTTATACCACAATTTTAACCACTTCAATACAGGGCACTTAAACACCTTCCCGCCCAGACCAATTTTTAGCTTTCACTACTCTCACAATTTGAATGACAATTACTCTGTCATGCTACACTGTATCCAAACAACATTTTTATCATTTCTTTCTCACAATTAGAGCTTTCTTTTGGTAGTATTTAATCACCGCTGGGTTTTTTCTTTTTTTGCGATATAAGCGGAAAAAGAGCAAACATTTTGAAAAAAAAACACTTTTTTTTAGTTTCTATTGTAACATTTTGCAAATAAGTAATTTTTCTTCATAAATTTGGGCCATATCTTTGGTAAAAATAACCCAAATTAGTAGATATTTTTTAGTCTGTGTGAAAGTTATAGAGTCTACAAGTTAGGGTGCAAATCACAGAAAATTGATCACATCTGATCACACCTGATTTAGGGCTCTTTCACACGGGGCGGATCAGTGCAGATCCGCCCCGTGGATATCCGCTTGCTCAGCGGGGATCGCCGGAGCGATCTCCGCTGAGCAGGAAGATGACAGGTCCGTCTCTGCACTCCGTGCAGGGACGGACCTGTCACAGCGCCGCTGTCCCCTATGGGGGATCGGGTGACGACGGACCGTAGAGTCCTTCGTCATCCGATCCGCTCTGCAGACGGATGGGAAAAATAGGGTTTTCCTCCGTCTGCAGAAACGGAGCATAGCGGACACGGATGAGTTTGGGTGTCAGCGGATGCTCATCCGCTGACACCCGCTATACCATAGGGATACATGTATGTCCGTTTTTCATCCGAAAAACGGACATACGGACCGTCCGTGTGAAAGAGCCCTAACTGAAGGCCTATCTCATTTCTTGAGACATTAACAATCAAGGAAAGTACAAATACCCCCCAAATGACCCCTTTTTGGAAAGTAGACATTCCAAGGTATTTAGTAAGAGGCATGGTGAGTTTTTTGAAGTTGTAATTTTTTTCCCACAATTCTTGGGAAAATTAAGACTTTTTAAATTTTTTTTTTTTTACACACACTTATTGTATTGACAGGTTATTTCTTAAACACGCATGCGCATATTTGCAACAACACCCAAAAATACATTCTGCTACTCCTCCTGAGTATGGCGAAATACCGCATGTGTGAGACTTTTACATAGCCTGGCCACATACAGAGGCCTAACATCCAAGTAGCACCTCCAGGCATTCTAGGAGCAAAATTACACATAAAATTTCATGATGACCTAGCTCACTTTTGAAGGCCCTGGAGCACCAGGACAATGGAAACGCCCACAAAATGACCCCATTTTTGAAAGCTAACACCCCAACGTATAATCTATGAGGCATAATGAGTCTTTTGAACGGTTCATTTTTTTCCAGAAGTTTTCGGAAAACGTGGGAAAAAAATGAAAACGCATTTTTTTTTTACACAAAAGTTGTCCATTTATAAGATACCTCCAACACATAGCATGTACATAGAAAAAATGACACCCCAAAATACATTCTGCTACTCCTCCTGGGTTTAACGATACCACATGTGTGACACTTTTACACAGCCTTGCCACATACAGAGGCCTAACATCCAAATAGCACCTCCAGTCGTTCTAGGAGCATAAATTACACATATCATTTCCTGACTACCGATCACATTTTTGAAGGCCCTTCATATTTCTAACACATAACATGTACATACCAAATAACAAAAGATTACCTGTGGTTTTAGTAGTGTAGTGGTCCACAGAAGAGAGCATCGGTCCAGGCAGCAGGCAGGGATGTGGTCAGCGACAGCAAAAGCAATCGTCCAGGCAGCAGGCAGGAATACTGTCCATATTTAGTTCAGGCAGAGATACTGTCAGCACAGCCAAAGCATTGGTCCAGGTAGCAGGCAGAGATGTCCAGGCAGAAATACTGTCTATAGTCAGTAGAGGCAGCAAGCTGAGATATGGTCAACACAGCCAAATTATTGGTCCAGGCAGCAGAAAGAAACACAGTCCATAAAGTCCTGGGTCATTACAGGCAGCGATATGGTCAGCACAGCCAAAGTATTGGTCCAGGCAGCAGGAAGGGCCATCAAGCTTAGGGCCAGGGGGACAGGGGTAGACGCTTCTCCCACCCAAATCTCTTTGAAGCCTCTGGGCAACCAGACCCTGTTCTGGGAACACAGAAAACCAAAAACTGATTTTCTCTACTCAGAACGCTATTCTGAAGCCCCTCACATATGTGAGACCCCTGTGTACTGAAGTAGAAGGGCAAAAGATCAGTCCAAGTGGCAGGCAAAAACATGGTCGATTTACCAGGCAGAGGTCGGTGCACGTGGAAGTCAGAAACATGGTTAAAACGGCAGGCAAAGGCATCGTCGGTAAACAGGCTGAGGTTGGTGCACGTGGAAGTCAGGAACGTGGTTAAAACGGCAGGCAAAGACATTGTTGGTAAACAGGCCAGGATCAGTTAACATGGAAGGTAGAAACATGGTGACAGGCAAATGATGCACACAGGTAATTGAAATGGGCAAATTGCAGTCTATTACTAATAAGGTGAACTAATATCTGATGGATGTGTGATACTGTTTGAAGCAATCACCAATACATAGGCCAGGTTGGGAGGGACAATCGGGACAATAATATCTTGTATATCTTCTAACTCCTCTACTTGAGCATACACAGCATTTCTTTTGGCGTTTTCTTCCGGATTCTGCGGGGGGAAGGCTAAAGGAAAAATGTTGCTCATGAAGACGACTCACACTATCAGAGCGAATGCTTCTTGGGGCAGGTCCTTGCTGGTAAATAAGGGCAGTGATAATGTTTTCAAGATATTTGAGGTAGGTGATGGGTTGGTTTTCGGGTGATTTTTGATAGCAGACAAATTAATTGAACAGGGCCATATGAAACAGATGAATCGCAACTTTTTTATGCCAATAATAGGACTTGCGGGTTGACAAATATGGTTGCAGCATCTGATCATTTAAATCCACCCCCCCCCCCCCCCCCTATAAAGATTGTAGTCATGGACACATTCAGGCTTTACTACGGGGCCACGTCTTCTCTGAAGCTCCACCAAGGTGTCATTGTGAATGGTACTCATCATATGAACATCCTTCTTGTCCCGCCACTTCATGGCCAACACCTCCTCATTCCTCATGAATGCGGCTTCCCCCATTTGTAGCTGTTTTGACCGTAAATTCTGTGGGAAGCCCTTCCTATTTTTTTTCGGAAGGTACCGCAGGCCAGGGTTTTTTAAGGATACAGGTGACGGAAAGGGGGCAAGCTGCTGTAGTAATTATCTACATATAAGTGGTAACCTTTTTTGAACAGGGGGTATGCAAGGTCCCACACAATTTTACCACTGGTTCCTATATATGTGGGGCACTCAGGGGGCTGGAGCTGGGAGTCTTTGCCCTCATAAATAGGAAATGAGTACACGTATCCCGTGGCTCGGTCACATAATTTATTCAATTTCACACCATACCTGGCTCTCTTACTTGGGATATACTGCTTCATATGCAGCCGGCCAGTAAAGTGGATAAGGGATTCGTCTACACAAATATTTTGGTCGGGGATAAAGACTTCAGAAAATCGTTTGTTAAAAGAATTTATTAGGGGGCGAAGCTTATATAATTTGTCGTGGTTGGGATGATCTTGGGGAGGGCACTGCGAGTTGTCATTGAAATGTAGGAAACGCGTAATCATATCGTAGCGTGTCCTGGACATAACAGAAGAATATAAGGGCATGTGGTGGATGGGGTGGGTGGACCAGTAGCCATGCTGTTTGTTTTTCTTTTTAAGCCCCATATTAAAAGTAAGGCCCAAAAACATTTTGAATTCGTCTAGTGTAAGACGTCGCCAATGTAACATACGGGCGTAGGACGAACTGGGGTTGGCAGCAATAAATTGCTCTGCATAGAGATATGTTTGGTCCACCATGTACTTCAAAAAATCTTCGGGTAAAAACAAATAGAAATAGTCCAAATCTGCAAAATTTGCAGTGTTGGGCTGCACACCTGGCTGTACAGTGAAGAGGGGGATTGTAGCGGATCCTGAGTTGGCAGGCAACCATAAGGGGTTTGCCAGGGCATCGGGAAGGTAGGACTGGGCCCGGATTCTTTGGGCTGGATGTGCAATTCCAGTACTTGTACTGGGCTCCTCTTCTTGGGGTCTGGCGCTGCTGGCGGTAGGCAGGTGTTCTGATCTTGGTCCTGATCTAGGTCCTGATCGTCTTACTCTTTTAGGAGGGGGGGTTTTCTCCGCTGACTCTGACTCCGATCCACTACCCTCCACTGGCTCCTATTCCGAACCAGAATCGGATAATGAGAGCTCCCCGCTGCTCTCATCATCCGACATGGTAAGGATGTTATATGCCTCCTCAGCTGAGTAAACTTTTTGGGACATGATGGTGTCACTTTTGGCAGGCCTGTGTGACGGAACTGGTGGTGTGATGGGACTGACAGGTTACTGATGGCCTGTGTGATGGTACTTATGGCGGGATTGTGCGGCGGTAGTGATGTCGGGCCTGTGTGACAAATGGGCTGTCAGATCCAGATGGTACCGATGGCGGTACTGTTAGTGGTACTGATGGTACCGATGGCGGTGCTGATGGTGGTGGCTGTGCTGATGGCGGTACCGATGGCGGTGCTGATGGCGGACTGTGACAGATCCAGACGGGTCCTGCTGGACTGTGACGGGTCCTGCTGGACTGTGACTGGTCCTGCTGGACTGTGACTGGTCCTGCTGGACTGTGACGGGTCCTGCTGGGCTGTGACGGGTCCTGCTGGGCTGTGACGGGTCCTGCTGGGCTGTGACGGGTACTGATGGACTGTGACGGGTACTTCTGGGCTGCGACGGGTACTTCTGGGCTGTGAGGGGGGGGGGGGGTTCGTGTTGTGCAGACAGTACTGTATGAAAAAAAAACTTTCACTCACTGATCAGATCTCTCCTTCTCTCTCCTCACGATCGGTGTGAGGAGAGAGAAGAAGAGATCTCTGGAAACCGCCACAATGTTTATACTTGTGACCGGCTGTGATTGGACACAGCCGATCATTGGCTGTTTACCCTGATCGTGGACGCGCTGTGTCCAAGGGACACACGCTATCTCTGATCGGTGCACAGAGCGCCCCCAGGCGGCGTGCATTGTGTGCGCGAGCGATTTGTTTTGACATGTGACCGGCTGTTATTGGACACAGCCGATCACATGGTAAACAGCCAATTTCATTGGCTGTTTACCCTGACCGGGGATGCGCTGTGTCCGAGGGACGATCGGCATCCCCGATCGGCTGTTTACCCCCGGGGGCGCGCAATAGCAGTAATCCTGAAGGACGTCCTATGACGTCCAGTCAGGATTTGACAACCACTTTGCCGACGTCTATTTACAATAGGCTGGGCGGCAAGTGGTTAATGATGTTTTTCAATAAATAATATATTTTATACTAAACCATGTTTGAATTGCCTTTAAAATCCCTAAATGAGGATATGTTCTAAATCTAAATTTGGTACTCCTTTTGAAGAAAACTATTTACAGACCCTGTCATTATGTCCATTCAAGGGCAAGTGACAGTGTCTGTGAAAAGCTCTTAGACCCCTTTCACACTGGGGTGTTTTCAGGCGCTTCTGGGCTAAAAATAGCACCTGTTAAAGCGCCTGAAAAATGCCTCCCCTGCAGCCCCAGTGTGAGAGCCCGAGTGCTTTCACACTGGGTCGGTGCACTTGCAGAACGTTAGAAAAAGTCCTGCAAGCAGCATCTTTCGGGCGGTGGAGTATCGGATGTATACACCGCTCCTGTCCATTGAAATCAATTGGCAGCGCTGCCGAAGCGCCTGCAAAGCGATTCAGAAGCGGTGCATTGCGGAAGCTTTTAACCCCTTCCTCGGCCGCTAGCGGGTGTTCAAAGTGCCATGCTAGCGGCCAAAAAGCGCCTCTAATACACACGGTCGGACTTTTTCATGGATTCATGTCCGATCGGACAATGTATGTTGAAAAATCAGACCGTGTGTATGCACCATCGGACAGTGTTCGTCGGTTTGTCCGACGGACAAAGTCTTATCTCCTGCTGGAAAGATTTGCCGTCAACACGGTCCGATCACACCAAATCCGATCGTGTGTACGGTTGTCCGACGGACAAAGTGCTACGCATGCTCAGAAGAAATTCTGTGACGGAAGCGCTCGGTCAGGTAAAACTACCTTTCCTAATCGACACAGCACATTCGTCACGCTGCAATGTTAAAATGTCTTTAATGCAGCGCATTCTCTTTTTCTTTACAATGCAACAAGAATGACATGTTTTAGCTGCTCCTATTCACCCGCACTTCTCACAAACTTAGTTCTTTATTACTTTTCAGCATTTATACACTACATGTTTATTTTTACTCAGATCGTAAAAGAATCTTTGTTATATTTTTACCATGATTTGTCTTTTTTTTTTTTTTTTTTGGGAATACATATTTGAAGGAGAATTTTTTTTTTTTTTTTTGGAGGGGGGTTGTGTGTCTCAACTTAGCAAAACCACATTATTAACATTTGTATTTCTTGCTTAAATTTACTAGGAGTTTGTTGGTTGTTGGTGCCCCTTGTTAATTCTACTTTAGGATTAGTGAAATGTACCTGCCTACTCAAAGAAAAACTGTCATTGTAGAAAAGTAAAACACAATAGTCAATGATTATTTCAAATCCAAAAAACATTTATTTAGGTCTCAGCAACAAACCAAAGAGGAACGCAGCCATGGTGAAACTTGGGGAATTTGCAAAGCCTTGGACACCCATGGCAACCATCATTTTTCAGGCTTAAAAAATTGGGGGCATGAAGAGTACCTATCTAAATAATAAGGGAGCGCAATCTGGTCCTGAAGTCCAAAACATCCGGAACTGCAGCAGATGCCATCTAGGTCCCCAGGCTCTGGTCCTACGAGAGGCTCCATCTTCTCTCAGACCAGACTGAATCAAGGTCATCACTCTCTTGTCTTCCTTGTACGCTTCCTTCCACGCCGTGGTGCTGGTGCTGGTGGGGTGGCAGAAGGAGGAGGAGGAGGCGGAGCAAGGTCACTCTCGCAAACATGTGTGAGTGGGGTCATCTCCCCAGCCATCCCCTCATTTAGTATTTTGAGGATGACCTCCTCACACATGCTGCGTTGCCCCGCCTCCATACCCGTAATTTTACTGCCAACCAAGGAGGCAAAGGCCTCCTCGTAGGTGGGTGTGGCATAGAGGGAGGCTGAGGCATCTCTGATCATCTGGAGCGCTGACTCTCCCACCTCCCCCATGTTTTTCGCCCTTCTGTAGGGAAGGCGGAGGGGAGAGACTTGGGAGACAGTCAGGCTCCTACGCCTACCCCCCTGTTGGCTGCCACTAACCCCTGCCTCCTCCTGACTGCCACCTTCCACAGCCACCTCCTGGCTGAGGTCTTCCTGTGTATGAAAAAGGGACATAGTTTCAGTTATTTGTTCATCAAACACACACAATTCTCATCTAGTGACTGTTGCAAAATGTTTACAAATAGAAAACCATACAATTCTCAGCCCTGCAGTTTAGACTCTTCCCAAAAATGTCTCCAACACTACTGTCTGTTGATATGTCAATCACGTTAGGAACTAAGCAATTGGGGATCCTGAATTAACTGAACATCATTCATTATTCCCCAAAATGGTTACAAAACTACTATACCTGGAACAAGCTGGGCTCCTGCACATATTCCATACTGGAAGGCCCAGGTTGGTCCTCGGAAGCCTCATCAGGGGTGGCGTGCGCGGAAGGACGCGTGCAAGGAAGAGTCGAGAGTGACTTCCTGACAGTAGCCTGGTCTTTGAGAAAGTGGAGCCTCTCATAGTACCAGAGCGTGGGGACATGGACATCAGCTGCTGCAGCTCCAGATGCTAGGGACTTCCGGACCTTATTGCGCTCCCGGAAATAGGTACTCTTCATGTTGTTAATCTTCACTTTTAAGTTTGCCACGGTTGCCATGGGCAGGTTAGGCTTTACAAATGCCACAAGTTTCAGCATGGCTGCGTACCTCTTTGGTCTGTTGCTGTAGTCACGATGTTTAGGTTGCCATAAGAGGGGAAATTCCCGGTATTTATCAATGAAGAGGGGGAGAAAACTCACGTCGTAGAAGGCCTCCATCACCTCTGCAAGACACAACACCACACAAAACAATATAAATAATGTCAGCCTAAACTCTCCTAATCTTCTCCATAAAGAAGCCTCAAGTTCTAATCAGTCTAGGCTAGTTATGTACCAACGTCAAATTGTACCTTCGTTTCTAGCGATCGTCTCGTGCGTGAGCTTTCTCTCCCCTCGTCTCCCAGATCGTGGCTACGACACAGGCGTGTGACGTTTTATATACAGTGCGCATGCGTCAAACTCCGCCCGCCCCTGACGATCTTTCTCGTCTATTCCCCACCCCTTCTCTTTACGGCGCAGTGGGGAGAGCACATGGCGGGGACACAGCAGGTGCGCCCCAAATATCCCACCAACGAGGAGGAGGACGAGGAAAGTCCGGAGGCAGAAACGTCCCGATCCCGGAGCCTGAAATTCAAGGCCTCCAATATGTCATTTGGAGAAATGTTGGAGATGGTGGACATATTAAAGAGGAGCGACTATGATGGGAAGTATGGGCCTTACCTCAACCCCAATGTCCGCAAGGCCAAGATCATGTCTAAAGTTGTGAGAAGGCTGTACAATCATTTTGGGGTACAACGATCCAAGGAGCAACTGAGGAAACGCTGGTCAGACCTGAAACTGAGGGAGGCCGATCAGTACAGAAAGATCAAGCGAATTCTTCAAAAAAGTAAGTAGTTGTGTTTTGTGTTTGATTTCTTGCTTGCATACTGCTCCATGTGGTTTGATTTTTACAAAGTTGTACATTCCAAAATGGCCACTTTCATGTTCGTCTGTGCATTCGATCGTACTCAGCCTCGATCTTTCTGCCACTGTCACGGTCGTGTGTGTGTCCATTCGATCGTACGCAACCTCGATCGTTCGGCCACTTATAATACGATGTTTGGTGTTTTTTTTGTGGAAAGGAAGTTTGTTCTCACTAGAAATGTCATCAAGAATGTAAAGCCAATTTATTCAATGTAAAGTAGAGGTCACCCAGTAGCTGTTTACCCATCTGGACTCTAGAGCACTAGTGCTGGGACACCCAAACCCCCTTTTTATTAGGCTTTTCCACACATGTGCTCCAGTGGATACTAGAGGGGTGTCTCCATCACACAAACTTCTACCAAAAAGCTAGTCAGTTTAGCACCTTTACAAAGTGACTACATTCATGTAGTTGGCATTTGTAACTGGCCAAACTAAAATAGTGTCCGTCACTTTCAAGCAATGTTTGTCATTTCCTATTTCTGCCCTCAATAGATTGTGTTGCTAAATCTTCCTTTTGTACATTCTCATAGGGGAGCGAAAACTTGGGCCGTCTGAGGAAACCCCCAAACCAACACCTCCCAAAAAAGGGGAAAGAGCAGAAGCAGAGGAGGAGGAGGAGGAAGGAGAGATCATCGAACTTGGAGAAATTGTCACCACAACAGGTGAGTGTGGGAGAACACAGCTACTGGTAAGCTAATCCATGTATGGCTGCCTCATTTCCAACACCCCATTTTTGTTTGTTTGTGGTTTTTAGGTGACGTGGATGTTGTGGAAGAAAAATCGCACTTTACCACAGAGAGTGCCCACGTACTCATCGGGGAGATAATGGTCTGCAATAGAGATCTAGATTACATAAAGCAAAACATCAATGATGTTCAACAAAAATTGAAGAACATCATTGATGTTTTAGGAAAAATATGAAAACGCACCAAGTAATTAACACACATTTGTGCCAGCTTCTGAACACATTTGCAACTTAAAAACTGTGTGAAATTTGGAACATGCACACATTGTGTCCACATGTGCTAGCTCCCATCATGGTGGATGAATGCCAACGTTTTTTTGGGGGTGCAAACACTTTACGAACTACGAAAGTGGTTGTGGTGAAGGGGTTGCACCCCCAAAAAACGTCCATTCATCCCCATGATGGAAAATGGCACTTTTGAAGCTTCTAGGCATGTGTTTTACCATCTAATGACCATTTTCAGACCCAAATTGTGTGCATGTTCTAAATTTCCACTTTCCAGGGGTGACCCCCCCATGTGATGAAGGCAAGATCAAACACACTTTGAACATATAGTCATGTCTGATCTTGTCTTCACTTTACAAAGTTGAACTTTCCTAGTTCATAGGTTCTGTTTTGCTCCATGCCTGGTTTTACCAATTGCGGAATGTTTGTAAACAATGTTGTAAATAACCAAGATGTTGTCAGTTTTGGCGTGAAGATTGTAAACGCACTTGTGAATGTTTTCCAAGTAAACTTTTTTATTTTTCTAAATGTGTGGCTTCCTTATTTAAAAAACACAATGCATTATGTATGTAAAATGTAAAGGATATGGGGGGCAATGGGTGTTATTTACTAAAGGCAAATCCACTTTGCACTGCAATTTTCTTTCCCAGGGAACTTTTTCACTGCACTTGTAGAGCATAGCGGATTTGACTTATGTAAATGACACCCACAGTGCTTTGTACGAAAACACGGAGCACAGCATTTTTGAGAATACACACATGTCAGACCTGGTGATGAAAAGGAGTATTTTGGGTGTCAGTTATGCAGTACAAACCTTCTCTAGACCAAAGATTAGGTAGCAAACACACAACATGAGAATAATCTTTTTGGGAAGAAGAGACTGTTACCTCCTTTTGCCCAGAAAGTGCATTCCCACTGTCGAAGGCAAAGGGAAAAAATGTCAAGGTAAAATAAGCTAAAAAGAATACTGAAATGACAAGAAATCATAGGTTGGTTGAAATATCAGATTTATTAAAAAATGCCTCTCACACATCGTCAGGCAGAGCAATGGCCCCCCTACCCACAAAGTACTCCATATATTGCTCGCGGACCGCGCGGGCATTTAGAGGGGGCAAGCCTGGACGTGCCACTTGAAGGGCTGTGAGGTCCGCATTTGGAGGGCCCTCCACATCTGGGCCAACGGGCACCACATAGTTCCTGTTATGTCTTTTGAGGAAGTTGTGCAATATGCAACAGGCAAGAACTATGTGGTTCAGTTTGTATTCCGCCAAGTTAAATGCCGTCAAGAACAGGCGGAAGCGGCTGGCCAGGATGCCAAAAGTGTTCTCCACCACTCTTCTGGCTCTGGACAGCCTGTAGTTGAAGACCCTCTGGTCTGGGGTGAGGGTCCTCATCGGGAACGGCCTCATCACATGGGGAGTCAACGCAAACGCTTCATCTGCGACAAAGACGAAGGGGAGTCCTTCGGCATTCTCCTCTGGAGGTGGCAAGCACAGACTGCCACTTTGGAGACGCCAGTAGAACTCCGTGTGCGTAATGGCACCACCATCCGAGATCCGGCCGTTCATCCCCACGTCCACATACATAAACTCGTATGTTGCCGACACCACCGCCAACATCACTACACTATTAAACCCTTTATAATTATAATAGTAGGACCCCGAGTTGGGCGGTGGGACGATGCGGACGTGTTTCCCATCAATTGCCCCTCCGCAGTTAGGAAAGTCCCAACGGCTGGCAAAGTGGGAGGCCACAGTCTGCCATTCCTGTGGCGTGGAAGGGAACTGTGGAGTGAAACAAGAAAAAATAATTAGTCACTTTGCACCTAAACATTGCAAGCAGATTAGACAATCAACATCTTGGAACAAGAGCATTGTATAAAATTGGAGGCTGGAAAGTATTTGCACAGAAAAGTAGAGGCTCCCCTTCACAGATTACTCACCCCCCATCAATCCCCCCACTTCTGATGGGCCATTGGCAATAACTAGGGTTTTGGGGGGGGGGGTGGTGGACAGGTAACCCTCTGCACTTCATTGATTGGCAAATGGCTCAATAATGTGTGCTAGTTTGGCCAGACCCTCTGTACTTAACACTATTGGCAGCCCCCAGGAAAGATAAAATAACATTTCAACCCCCCCCCCCCCCCCCCCCCCCCCCCCCAAAAAAAAAGGCAGGCACATTGTGACATTATGAAATTACCAAGCAAGCTAATAGGAGGGAAAGAAGACAAAAAAATAGGAAATGGAATGTATGGAGGCAGCCCCTTGCACTACATGCTTTGCTGAATTCATCCCTAAAGATGCCCACTATAAAGAGGTAGGTATATAGTGTGTATGGACCTTGGGAAAGCCAGCAGATAAAGGATTGGTACCATCTGACAGAGCAGTTGGGGGAGGGGGTTCCTAATGAGTTTGCCCCCCCCCCCCCCACCAAAAAAATAAAAATAAAAAGGGGCTCTACATGAAGTAAACCACACAGCAAACATTTGTGCATATTTTAGGGGGTGTTTGGGGGCAAACAATACTATGCAGCAGACAAAAGACATTGCTTAAGTGACTAGGCCATAGGTGTCTATTGGGGCAGAAGAGCATGCTGGGGAGGTAAGTGAAGGGAAAAATGCATGAAGGAGAAAAGGGGCACAGCATATTAGAACATATTGCAATCATGCAATTAGGGAAGGAGGTCAAAAATAGAAGACATTAGCAAACAGAGCATACATAGAAGGGAATAGTAAAGTATAAATTTTACCTTAATATAGTCCTCCTGCAGGACCTGGATGATGGCAGAACAGGTCTCTGGAATAATGATTCCCAGGGCCTGGGGAGAGATACCTGAAGAGAACTTCAAATCCTGAAGACTTCTCCCTGTCGCCAAGTACCTCAACGTGGCAATAAGCCTCTGCTCCGGAGTAATGGCTTGTCTCATGCAGGTATCCTGCCGGCTGATAAAGGGGGTCAGCAAAGCCAAAAGACGGTGAAAATCGGGGTCCGTCATCCTGAGAAAGTTCCTGAAATCATCAGGATTATTCTCCCGGATCTCACGAAGCAAAGGCATGTGCGAGAATTGGTCACGCTGAAGCAACCAATTCTTGGTCCACATACTCCTCGTCACTCTGTTCATGGACGGGTCTTGGCTCAAAGCTAAAAGCCAGACACCAATTCCGCGTACAGCACGAACTCGGCGACGAGTACGCACGGGAAACATCGCTCACAAGGTCACAAAAGGTCGGCTGGTCAGAACGGACAAACAGAAAGCACCGATAAACAGCAAGGCCTGAAAGAACGAAATGAATACCAGCAACGAGCAGACAATAAGCAGTGCAAATCAAAGCGTCCTATATCAAGATATAGGCCGCAATGACCAACAAATGCGAACTGACTACACGCACTAATAAACAGATACGCACGACAAGCACAAACTGAACAGCAGTAACGATCTGAGTCAGAAAACTGAGAAGCGCGAATCTTAAGTCACCAAACTTCGACTAACTCTCGATAAACACGGGATCAGCAGAAGGAGCCCAACGGTGCCTGACGTGGTGCTGAACTTCCCTTTTCTAATCTCGTGGACGACGACTTACGTCACGACGTTCTTCCAGACCGGATATTCCGACAACGTAGTCCGACCGTGTGTACGCAACACCAACATCGGACAAAGTACGACGGACAGAATCCGACCGACCTGGTCCGCGGATTGTCCGAGCGTGTGTATGGGGCTTTAGTGAAAAGAGGGTCAACAATGCCCATTTGCAGCCCCACTGTATCCATTTGCATATCTCACTGTGTCCATTTGCAGCCATAGGTCCCCCAAACTTCAAACTTGGTAGTTAAGGGTTCCTAGATGCCCCCTATCTGCAGCCAAAATTTTTCCTGCAGAAATGTGCTTGACTCGAGTATAAGCCGAGGGGGCACTTTCAGCACAAAAAAAAATGTGCTGAAAAACTCGGCTTATACTCGAGTATATACGGTATATACTCAATAGACAAAATCATGCAATACAATAACTTAAAAAAACACAAGTACAGTAATGTAAATCCAAGGTAAACACTATTGATATACTGCTGATTATCTTTATATAGTATTTAATATATAAAACATATGCACTCACATGTACTAAGTTTGAATGGGCAATATGAAAACATATCCAATGACGTAGTGAAGGTGTAAGAACCCAACAGTTTGCACGAAAAAGAAAAAGAAAAAAAAAGCCATAATCTGCAGGGAAATTATTTCCCTGAACTTTGAGGCTGGGTAGGAGTCCAGTGCGTCCTCATTCACCGTTTCAAGTCCGATTTAAGCCTGAAGTTTTGGCTGAATTCAGACCTAAAATGGACCAAAAGACGCACAGGACTCCTATGCAAATCGCATCGGAGCCGATGCAGAGATGTGTGAACCGGCTCCATAGAGAGCCAATCACAATCTCCTGCTGTGCGAATTGTATGCGGAGAAACCCACATCCAATTCCCAATAGTGTGAACCCGGCCTGACTGAAGTGTGAATGAGTTGTGTAAAAAAACTTAAAGAATTTCAAATTGTATCACAATATACCCTGCCAAGAAATATAAAAGAAAGACTGTGATAGGTTGGTAGGGCTTCACAGACAATTTTCTTTTCATGAATTCTTCTGATGTGTCTCCCACTTTATTCCCATTAATAGATCTTCCCTGGCACCCAAAGCTTCAGGCCACCCCCATAGAGAGCGTCTTCCAAGGTGACGAGGTTCTTTTATGGTGCCGGGTGTCAGACTACTTCCCGGACGCTTTGGTTGTGAAATGGTTTGAGAAGAAGATGGGCCGTCAGGAATTAGTGGAAATCACCAGTTCTGAAAAATACAATATTCCAGAAATCTCATCACACAGGACAGAGAACGGAACCTTTTCTTCCACAGCGGATTTATCCTACAAGAGGTCTGATCTGTCAGAGAAGGGAATTGAATTTATCTGCAGAGTGGAACATCCAAGTCTTGGTACACCCCTCCGAAGCACTGTTTTACAATATAAAGACACAGGTAACCTTACTTTATTGCACCTTTCACAAAGCTTAAAGTGGTAGCATTCTAGCACATTATGCAGTTGCCTTACAGGTACCGTATTTATCGGCGTATAACACAAGCCGGCGTATAACACGCACCCCAAGTTTAGAAGGGAATTTTAAGAAAAAAAACTTTTAGGAGGGAAGTCTAAGGAAAAAAACTTACATTTAAATGCCCATCAATGCAGCCTTGTCAGTTCCACCTGCAGCCTTGTCAGTTCCACCTGCAGCCTTGTCCCAGTTCCACCTGCAGCCTTGTCCCAGTTCCACCTGCAGCCTTGTCCCAGTTCCACCTGCAGCCTTGTCAGTTCCACCTGCAGCCTTGTTCCAGTTCCACCTGCAGCCTTGCCCCAGTTCCACCTGCAGCCTTGTTAGTTCCACCTGCAGCCTTGTCCCAGTTCCACCTGCAGCCTTGTCCCAGTTCCACCTGCAGCCTTGCCCCAGTTCCACCTGCAGCCTTGCCCCAGTTCCACCTGCAGCCTTGTCAGTTCCACCTGCAGCCTTGTCCCAGTTCCACCTGCAGCCTTGTCCCAGTTCCACCTGCAGCCTTGCCCCAGTTCCACCTGCAGCCTTGCCCCAGTTCCACCTGCAGAATTTAAAAATGGCGCTGCCGAGATACAGAGCCGGATGTCCTGTGTATCTCGGCGGTGCTCGATAGTTCTCATCGGCTTTCGGCCGCTCTCGTCGGCTTTCGCCTGTTCTCGGAGGCCGGCTCACGCGGGACTGTGAGAGCTGCCGAGAATGGCCAAAAGCCGCAAGAATGGGCGAGAGGCTCAGACTCGGAGGGAGATCGGCGTATAACACGCACCCACAATTTTCCCCTGATTTTTAGGGGAAAAAAGTGCACGTTATACGCCCATAAATACGGTAATTATTTCTTTATTTTTAATCAGCTGCGGTTTAATACCACTCTAATTTTTGGTAGTATACCAAAAACAAGTGCTAGAAAAAAAAATTACCACAGCGCTGGTCTCAAAAAATTAATCAGTCTGGATGGTATTAGTGAAATACATACATAAACCAAAATATAATAATATCTAGAGAATATGTGCAATAGTATGCAACTATAATAATTCATAAATATATAACCATAAATGTACTAAATCAATATATCAATACAATTCATCAATGTGCAAAAATAAAGTGCAAATTACAAAAATATGTGCAAAGAATGTAAAGTGCTGGAAATATGTACAAAAGGTCCCAGAATAACCACTTGTCAATCTTCTTTGAAAGTAATTGTGCAAAACTCTAATTAATAACACCCAGTGCAAATTCTTCACCATCCACACTAAACTGTTGGGCAAACACTTATTACATGAGTGGATTTTTTTATGCTTTTAATAAAAGTTCAGTTTTTAAATGGTGTTACGTTATGGAGGTCCTCCTTTCTTTATTTCTCCATATGTGGTCGAGATGAGCCTGAGTGGATTCTTATGCATGAGATCATATTAAGCACTAGGGGTGTGTGGATTTACCCCTATGAATTGATTGTGAAGTGCATTTGCTGATCTATAATTTGATCAGCCATTTTTTCTGGTGAGTCAGTTTAGTGTGGATGGTGAAGGATTTGCACTGGGTGTTATTAACCACTTACCCACTGGGCACTTAAACCCCCTTCCTAACCAGACCAATTTTCAGCTTTCGGTGCTCTCACACTTTGAATGACAATTACTCAGTCATGCAACACTGTACCCAAATGAATTTTGTGTCCTTTTTTTCACACAAATAGAGCTTTCTTTTGGTGGTATTTAATCACCGCTGGGTTTTTTAATTTTTGCGCTATAAATCAAAATATACTGAAAATTCGGTAAAAAAAATAAATAAAAATTCTTTGTTTCAATTAAAATTTATTGCAGAGTATTGGCAGAGTATTGGCGAGTATTGGCAGAGTATTGGCAGAGTATTGGCAGAGTATTGCAGTGTTGCACAGTGGTGGCAGAGCATTGCACAGTGGTGGCAGAGCATTGCAGTGGTGGCAGAGCGTTGCACAGTGGTTGCAGAGCGTTGCACAGTGGGGGCAGAGCGTTGCACAGTGGGGGCAGAGCGTTGCACAGTGGGGGCAGAGCGTTGCACAGTGGTTGCAGAGCATTGCACAGTGGTTGCAGAGCATTGCACAGTGGTGGCAGAGCATTGCACAGTGGTTGGTGGCAGAGCATTGCACAGTGGTGGCAGAGTATTGCACAGTGGTGGCAGAGTATTGCACAGTGGTGGCAGAGTGTTGCACAGTGGTGGCAGTGTATTGACCAGCGCTGTGGGCACTACACATCCAGCCCACAGCGCTGGTCCCGTCTCTCCCCCTCTCCGCTTCTCTCCTCTCTGTACCGATCGGTACAGAGAGGAGAGGGAGGAACCGCGTCATGACGTGACACCGGTTTGTGTACATGTGATCGCTCCGTCATTTGACGGAGCGATCACGTGGTAAACGGCCGCTATCAGCGGCCGTTTACCGTGATCCGTGATGCGCCGGGTCTTTGGGACCCGGCGGTCACGGATGTTCCCGAGGGAGCAAGTTTCTGGGAGGATGTCCGTAGGACGTCCTCCCAGGATAAGCCGACCGCGCTGTAGCCGTCTTTTGACTATAGCGCGGTCGGCATGTGGTTAATTAGCGTTTTGCACAATTAGGTTAAAAGAAGATTGACAAGTGGTTATTCTGGGACCTGTTGTTCTCCGGATCACAAATGGACTTTGTTATCCACTAGTGGACATTCTTTCTTTGCATGTTTGCACATATTTCCAGCACTTTACATTCTTTGCACATATTTTTGTATTTGCACTTTATTTTTGCACATTGATGAGTTGTATTGATATTTTTGCACATTGATGTATTATATTGATATAATAATTTAGTACATTTGCGGTTATATATTTATGAATTATTATAATTGCGTACTATTGCACATATTTAGAGTTGAGCGGACACCTGGATGTTCGGGTTCGGCAGGTTCGGCCGAACTTCAGAAAAAAGTTCGGGTTCGGGACCGAACTTGACCCGAACTTGAACCCGAACACCGAACCCCATTGAAGTCAATGGGGACCCGAACGGCTATAATAAAGTGTCGGCTCCCGTCCCCCTTAATACAGAGAACAGTCATTGAAGTCATTTATTTTTAAAAAGTTAGTCATAAAAAGTGTTTGGGGACCTGGGTCCTGCCCCAGGGGACATGTATCAATGCAAAAAAAAACTTTTAAAAACGGACGTTTTTTCGGGAGCAGTGATTTTAATAATGATTAAATTGAAACAATAAAAGTGTAATAGTCCTTTAAATTTCGTACCTGGGGGGTGTCTATAGTATGCATGTAAAGGGGCGCATGTTTCCCGTGTTTAGATCTGTCTCTGCAAAAAGTGTCATTTTTTGCAGAAAAGAAAGCTATTTAAAATCACTCGCGGCTAATGTGTATTGTCGGCTCCCGTAATACAGAGAACAGTCATTCATTGAAAGTCATTCATAAAAAAAAAGTCATTGATAAAAAATAAAAAAAAAACCTTCAGGTCTGGGTTGGATATTAAGGGGATATTATGGATATTAAGGGGGATCCCAGCCAATAAAAAAATGGCGTAGGGTCCCCCTCAAAATCCATACCAGACCCTTGAGGTCTGGGATGGATTTTAAGGGGAAACCCAGCCAAAAAAAAATGGCGTGGGGTCCCCCTCAAAATCCATACCAGACCCTTATCCGAGCACGCAACCTGGCAGGCCGCAGGAAAATAGGGGGGGACGAGAGCGCCCCCCCCCCTCCCGCCTGAACTGTACCAGGCCACATGCCCTCAACATTGGGAGGATGCTTTGGGGGTCTAAGACCCCCAAAGCCTCTTGTCCCCATGTTGATGAGGACAAGGGCCTTGTCCCCACAACCGTACCCCGTGGTTGTGGGGGTCTGCGGGCGGGGGGCTTATCGGAATCTGGAAGCCCCCTTTAACAAGGGGTCCCCCAGATCCCGGCCCCCCCCTGTGTGAAATGGTAAGGGGGTACAAAAGTACCCCTACCATTTCACCAAAAAAGTGTCAAAAATGTTAAAAATGACAGGAGACGGTCTTTGACAATTCCTTTATTAAAATCTTCTTTCTTCTTTCTTCTGGTCTTCCTTTATTTATCTTCTCCTTCCGGCATCTTCTTCTTCCATCTTCTTCTTCCTCCGATCCGCTTCTTCTTGGCCTTCTCGTCCAGCATCGGTGTCTCTTCTGGGCCGCTCCGCGCAATGGGAGGCTCCCGCTGGGTGAGGCTTCTCTTCGGTATCTTCTTCCACGGCGTCGGTCTCCGGTATCTTCTTCCAGGGCGTCGGTCTCTTCTTGGGCCACTCCTCGCAATGGGAGGCTCCCGGTGTGTGAGGCTTCGCTTGGGCTGACAGTTCTTTTATAACGGAGGGTGGGGCCATCGGGTAACCCCGCCCCCCTCTGACGCATGGGGACGTCATGGGGAGTTCCCTTTGGCTTTCCCCACGTCACGGGGAAAGCCATAGGGAAGTCCCCGTGACGTTCCCATGCGTCAGAGGGGGGCGGGGTTACCCGGTGGCCCCACCCTCCGTTATAAAAGAACTGTCAGCCCAAGCGAAGCCTTACACACCGGGAGCCTCCCATTGCGAGGAGTGGCCCAAGAAGAGACCGACGCCCTGGAAGAAGATATCGGAGACCGACGCCATGGAATAAAGGAATTGTCAAAGACCGTCTCCTGTCATTTTTAACATTTTTGACACTTTTTTGGTGAAATGGTAGGGGTACAAGTACCCCCTTACCATTTCACACAGGGGGGGGGGCCGGGATCTGGGGGTCCCCTTGTCAAAGGGGGCTTCCAGATTCCGATAAGCCCCCCGCCCGCAGACCCCCACAACCACCGGGCATGGTTGTGGGGACGAGGCCTTTGTCCTCATCAACATGGGGACAAGAGGCTTTGGGGGTCTTAGACCCCCAAAGCCTCCTCCCAATGTTGAGGGCATGTGGCCTGGTACGGTTCAGGCGGGAGGGGGGGCGCTCTCGTCCCCCCCCTCTTTTCCTGCGGCCTGCCAGGTTGCGTGCTCGATAAGGGTCTGGTATGGATTTTGAGGGGACCTCACGCCATTTTTTTTGTATGGTTTCCCCTTAAAATCCATCCCAGACCTCAAGAGTCTGGTAGGGATTTTGAGGGGGACCCTACGCATTTTTTTTTTTTGGCTGGGATCCCCTTAATATCCATCCCAGACCTGAAGGGCCTGGTTATTGAATTTGGGGGGAACCCCTACGCTTTTTTTTTTTTTTTTTTTATTTTTTATCAATGACTTTTTTTTTTTATGAATGACTTTTCAATGAATGACTGTTCTCTGTATTACGGGAGCCGACAATTAACATTAGCCGCGAGTGATTTTAAATAGCTTTCTTTTCTGCAAAAATGACACTTTTTGCAGAGACAGTTCTAAACACGGGAAACATGCGCCCCTTTACATGCATACTATAGACACCCCCCAGGTACGAAATTTAAAGGAATATTACACTTTTATTGTTTCAATTTAATCATTATTAAAATCACTGCTCCCGAAAAAACGGCCGTTTTTAAAAGTTTTTTTTGCATTGATACATGTCCCCTGGGGCAGGACCCAGGTCCCCAAACACTTTTTATGACTAACTTATTAAAAATAAATGACTTCAATGACTGTTCTCTGTATTAAAAGCACTCGCGGCTATATGAATATCAATTCATATAGCCGCGAGTGCTTTTAAACGACATTTTTAAAAGCAACATTAAATCCCCGAACACCGGACCCGAACCCGAACATACAGTCAATTGTTCGGGTTCGGGTCCGGGACCCGAACACCCTAAAGTCTGGTACGGACCCGAACTTTACAGTTCGGGTTCGCTCAACCCTACACATATTCACTTGATATTATTAGAGTTTGGTTTATGTGTATATTCATGTGTTAGAATGGGCCAGTCAAAGTCCAGATCTAAATCCAATTGAGAATCTTTGGCAAGACTTAAAAATTGCTGTTCACAGACGCTCTCCATCCAATCTGACAGAGCTTGAACTATTTTGCAAAGAAGAATGGACAAAAATTTCCCTCTCTAGATGTGCAAAGCTGGTAGAGACATCCCCAAAAAGACTTGCAGCTTTAATTGCAGTGAAAGGTGGTTTCTACAAAGTATTGACTCCGGGGGGCTGAATACAAATGTACCCCCCACACTTTTCACATATTTATTTTTAGAATATTTGGAAAACCATTTATCATTTTCCTTCCACTTCACAATTATGTGCCACTTTGTGTTGGTCTATCACATAAAATCCCAATAAAATACATTTATGTTTTTGGTTGTAACATGACAAAATGTGGAACATTTCAAGGCACTGTATGGTGAATTGGTTAATTGTCCAAAACTGAATATACAGTATATTTTACTCTTCATGTGAATGTAAACCTAACAATTATTTTTTATTATATTCTCCCTTCCTTGATCTATGCAAAACTAATAATAAAAGGTGTGACTATACATTTATTTTACTGATGAAAGTATAAAATGACAGTATATTTATGTGGTATTCTCAGAGGTACAATTAACTTTTACTTTTTTCCACCACTGCAGTAGAGATGCCGACCATCAGTATATACAACATAAACGGTCCCCAGACATGGTACAATGGAGAAAAAGTCACTTTGTACTGTGGTGCCTCATACTGTACGGAGAACATCAAGGCCATATGGAGGGTGACAGAAGCAGGTGGAACTCGTTATGATATATTAGAAACCCCATCAGGGGAAGAAGCGAAAAGTGGTCTTCAGCATTCTGGATATGTGGCTCACAGAGAGAGAACTGAAAAATCTGATAAAGAAGATCTACTAGATTTCACTTCCTCTCTGACCTTCACACCTTCCATCACTAAACACCTAAATGTCACCATAGCTTGTAAGATTGTGGATTCTGGTGAAAAATTCAAGGAAAAGACCTTTCATTGCAAAAATATTTTTGGTGAGATTTCCCACTTTTTTTTATTGTGTCGCCCTATGTACAGATACTCCAGTCTCTGCTGTGGAACTCTGCAGCTCCTCCAGGGTTACCTTAGGTCTCTTTGCTGCCTCTCTGATGAATGCCCTCCTTGCCCGGTCCGTGAGTTTTGGTGTGCGGCCGTCTCTTGGCAGGTTTGCTGTTGTGCCATATTCTTTCCATTTGGTTATGATAGATTTGATGGTGCTCCTAGGGATCATCAAAGATTTGGATATTTTTTTATAACCTAACCCTGACTTGTACTTCTCAACAATATTGTCCCTTACTTGTTTGGAGAGTTCCTTGATCGTCATGGCAGTGTTTGGTTAGTGGTGCCTCTTGCTTGGATGTTGCAGCCTCTGGGGCCATTTAAAAAGGTGTGTATATGTAATGACAGATCATGTGACACTTAGATTGCACACAGATGGACATCATTTCACTAATTATGTGACTTCTTTTTTTATTTTTTTTTATTCGTTTTTATTGAATTTTTTTTCAAATTGCAGATTTTATCAACCGTAATAAATCAAATAAAGTAATAGAGGAAAACAATCAGATAGTATACATACAGGCAAGTGAGTTGGATGAATAACCACATGCTTCAAAAGTTCAGTCATAGTGTTTAGTATGATGTAAAACCTCTTCATTGCAGATAAGCTCTTCAATGCTTAAAACCTAATCCCCATGGGGTCATGGGGGTCTTATGAGGAGGAGGTATGGGTCTATATCGATAGTTAACGATTACAATACAATACAAATGAATGTATACACGGATAATCAATAAAGAAGGAGATAGGTAATGCAAATTAGAAAGGCGAGGATGGGGAGTGGGGGAAGGGGGGGGGGGTAGGAAGAGTCAGGTCTGATCTGGGTGGGGTGGGATGTAGTTGGAAGGTATGTACAGGGTCACTAGTCAGAAATCAGCAAGAGGGGATCAGTTATTTGCTTTGTACCAGTTTGTCCATATCTTCCATTTATTGTCAAACTGTTTTTTGTTATAGCTTCTAGTAGCTAGTAGTGACTCATACACAAAGTGGGTCTGAGTGAGTTGTGAATACCTCTGATATGTTAGGTGGTTTGTCCATTTTCCAATGTCTTGTTATTAGAGATCTAGCAACCAGATAGGGATGAGCCGAACACCCCCATGTTCGGTTCGCACCAGAACCTGCGAACAGACCTAAAGTTCGTGTGAACATTAGAACCCTATTAAAGTCTATGGGACTCGTACGTTCAAAATCAAAAGTGCTAATTTTAAAGGCTAATATAAAAGTAAATGTCAGAAAAATGTCAATTACCAGGCCCTTCAGGTCTGGTAGGGATTTTAAGGGGAACTCCACGCCAAATTAAAAAAAAAATAGCGTGGGGTTCCCCCTCAAGATCCATACCAGACCCTTACCTGAGCACGCAACCTGGCAGGCTGCAGGAAAAGAGGGGGGACAAGAGAGTGCCCCCCCTCCTGAACCGTACCAGGCCACATGCCCTCAACATTGGGAGGATGCTTTGGGGGTCTATGACCCCTCAAAGCACCATGTCCCCATGTTGATGAGGAGAAGGGCCTCATCCCCACAACCCTTGCCTGGTGGTTGTGGGGGTCTGCGGGCGGGGGGCTTATCAGAATCAGAATGTTTGAAATGGTAAGGGGGTACAAAAGTACCCCTACCATTTCACAAAGAAAGTGTAAAAAATAGTTAAAAAACACACAGACACCGTTGGGAAAAGCCCTTTATTAAAAATAAAAAAAATAAAAAAAAATTCCAGCGGTGGTAATCCACTCTTGCTATCCAGCGATGGGTGGTTTCTTCTCCGGGGTCCAGCGATGGCTGATCTCTTCTGATGACGTCCAGCGCAGCACATCCTGTCTCCATGGAGGGAATCCTGTCTTAGCAGAGGAGGGCCGGGACACTCGGCATCTGACCCTGCCCCCCTCTGACGCAACGCAAGGGGGGAGCTGGGCTTCCCCAGTGACGTACGGGTGACCCTGCCCCCCTCTGATGTAACGGAAACCTGCGTTACATCAGAGATGGGCGGCGTCACCCTTACATCACTGGGGAAGCCCAGATTTTCCCTTGCGTCAGAGGGGGCGGGGTCACCCTTACGTCACTGGGGAAGCCTGTGTTTCCCCAGAGACGTACGGGTGACTCCGCCCCCTCTGATGTAACGCAGGTTTCCGTTACATCAGAGGGGGGCAGGGTCACCCGTACATCCCTGGGGAAGCCCAGCTTCCCCTTGCGTTGCGTCAGAGGAGGGCATGGTCAGATGCCGAGTGTCCCGGTCCTCCTCTGCTAAGACGGGATTCCCTCCATGGAGACAGGATGCGCTGCGCTAGACATCATCAGAAGAGATCAGCCATCGCTGAACCCCAGAGAAGAGACCACCCATCGCTGGATAGCAAGAGTGGATTACCACCGCTGGAATCTTTTTTTATTTTTAATAAAGGGCTTTTCCCAACAGTGTCTGTGTGTTTTTTAACTATTTTTTACACTTTCTTTGTGAAATGGTAGGGGTACTTTTGTACCCCCTTACCATTTCAAACAGGGGGGCCTGGATCTGGGGGTCCCCTTGTTAAAGGGGGCTTCCAGGTTCTGATAAGCTCCCCGCCAGCAGACCCCCACAACCACCGGGCAAGGGTTGTGGGGATGAGGCCCTTCTCCTCATCAACATGGGGACATGGTGCTTTGAGGGGTCACAGACCCCCAAAGCATCCTCCCAATGTTGAGGGCATGTGGCCTGGTACAGTTTAGGAGGGGGGCGCTCTCTCGTCCCCCCTCTTTTCCTGCGGCCTGCCAGGTTGCGTGCTTGGATAAGGGTCTGGTATGGATTTTAAGGGGGGCCCCCACGTCATTTTTTTTAATTTGGCATGGAGTTCCCCTTAAAATCCCTACCAGACCTGAAGGGTCTGGTAGGGATATTTAGGGGGGACCCCATGTCATTTTTTTTTTATTTGACCCGGGTTTCCCCTTAATATCCATACCAGACCTGAAGGGCCTGGTAATTGAATTTGGGGGGAACCCCACGCTTTTTTTTTATCAATGACTTTCAATGACTGTTCTCTGTATTACGGGAGCCGACAATTCATTATAGCCGCGAGTGATTTTAAATAGCTTTTTTTCCTGCAAAAATTACACTTTGTGCAGGGACAGTTCTAAGCACGGGAAACATACGCCCATTTACAGGCATACTATACACACCCCACAGGTACGAAATTTAAAGGAATATTACACTTGTATACCGGAAGCAGAACAAACTAGAAACTAAGGTGTACTTCAAGAAGACAGACCGCAATAGCTACTTACCAATGTCTAGTGGACACCATCCTTTATGGTTGAGGAATATTCCTAAGGGCCAGATCATGCGCGTAAAAAGAAACTGCTCAGAAGAAGACAATTTTATGGCACAATCAAGCATTCTATCGAAAAGATTTGAAGCAAGAGGCTATAATCCAGAAAAATTACAAAAACTAGTAGAAGAAGTAAAACTCATACCAAGGATTACAACCCTCAAGGAGAAGGATAAAGAATTGATCCCTGTAAACAAACAGAACAAAGAATGGTCCTTTATTTCAGAATTCCACTCTCAATACCAAGAGGTTGAACGGATTTTTAAACAGCACTGGCATATTCTGCTCCTTGACAAAAAGCTGATGACAGCCCTTCCATCTGCACCTCAGTTCGTTTACAGAAAAGCCCCTAATTTTGGCGACAAAGTGGTAAAAAAAGTGATAGATCCACCAAAAAAACCTCCGACATTTTGGGAGAGAAATGTTTTTTTTGCGTGTAGAAAATGTAAGGCTTGTTGTGAGGTATCGAGACCAATCAGAGCACTTGATAGGTTCACGTCCACAGTCAATAATAACATTTTCGAAATCAAGCAATTTATCACTTGCAATAGCATGTATGTTGTATATGCTCTGAAATGCCCATGCGGCCTAATGTATATAGGCCGAACCAAGAGACTTCTCCGGATTAGAATAGCAGAACATATTCATAATATAAAGATAGGATATAAGGATCACAACTTCTCCTTGCATTTTAAATTAAAACATAACATGAATCCAAAAGGATTGGAATTTTGGGGGATTGAACAGGTAAAGCCCCACTGGAGAGGAATCCATATGGTACGCGAATTATCCAAAAGCGAAACACAATGGATATATCTGGCAGATGTGCTTGCTCCAAAGGGACTAAATATTGAACTAGACATAAACTGCTTTATCAGTGACACATAGATCCCTTACACACATATATGTTTATCACTGAAGCACACCTCTCCCTGTTCGACTAGATCCTTTTATATCCTTTTATATCCTTTTATTTGTTTTATATATAATTTTTAAATGTTCTCTTCTAACCATATATATGTGAAAGGAATACAAATATAAAAGGGTTCCACCTACAACGTGCCACACACACATATTCTATGAAATTTGTGGTCCTTCAATACATTTTTACCCATTTTATTAATTTTATCAATCATGAATATCTGGTGGGATATTTTATGATTTTATCACTATTATTTATTAATTTATTAATTTATAGTAGGTTCGTCTATAGTCCTGATAAAAGATATATATAATTTTTTATATTTTATATATAATTTTTATTTATATAATTTTTAACATAATACAGTAATATAGTACCTGTTAAATTCTAGTCTACAGTATTATACAATGACCTCCATTTTAATATATATATTGCATCATATAAATTTTGAATTATTATTTTAAATACATAATTTATTCAATATTAATGGTATGAAATAAATATAGTTCGTTTTAATTTTATATAATTTATTGGATTAAATAAATACAGTCTATTTTAATTTAGAAATTTAATTAATTTATATATCTCAATTTATCCATCATCTTATATCGCTCTCCTTTTTTCCATGACATAATGATTTTACGGTTTTATTGGCTCACGGACAAGGCATTTTTACATATATTATATCTTTTACATTTATATTCCTTAATGGTTTATTAAAGCGTAATTATAATTATGTGGACAACGCGAAAAGTATTCATTTTGCAGGTCATAGTGCTAAAGAATGATTATTCCATATCATGCTCTATATATCTATTTGATAGTGCAATTAATGTACGTAACAGACTAATATATAGAAAACAATATGCACAGCAGAGATATTGCACTAGCATAATGGCAGCTACATATGGTCGATGCAAAATGAAACTCAATGCTGAGAGCATATCGCGTTGAACCCAATGACATGATGTATGTGCAATAAATGTTTATAATGCTGGTAGTTTATATCCATATCACGGGCGCTTATAGCATGGGAGTGTCTGCATTAGACCTCTATGGAAGGAACGTCAGGGCTTCGCTTAGTCTAAACATAGACGCTCCGTGATTGGATGAACGCGCTGTCACTCAGTACAAATATGACGCTTCCGTCTATTGACCTACGCCCTCGAGACGAAGTTGGAAGTGACGAAACGCATCAGTGCATAGGTCAACCGGAAGTGACGACAGCACGTGTGCGGTCCATTGTGCACTCCATCAGCTGAACCAGGAAGAACGCCGCTGTGGCTCACAGCGGAACTGCTTCTATGCGAATAGCTGGCAAGGAGACACCATCAGGCAGAGTACACATTTTTACATATGCCCTAATGATTTTTATCTATGGTACGCTGAATTAACAGAGGGTTTTTGGGGGAAAAAGTGTTTAAATAAATAGATTTTTATATACAGTATCACGCTATGTGGCCAATCTTTTTTCTTATGACATGAAACAATGCTTGCACATGTTGGAGGATTGATATTGAGATGAGGAGAACTGATATGGTAACATTGGAGAAGTTGGCGATGTGGAGGATGATGACTACAGGCTTTTAATATTCTATGCATCTAGGGTGGATGATATTGTGGATGTTACAGGCTTTTAAAAACTGTACTTCTGGTGAGTGCAACCCCAAAAGGGGACGAACATCACTATTGGTCAAATCTCTGGTGGATGGCTCAGAATTGACAACATAACAGCTGCACAGAATTATCTGCTTCATTTCTTTCACCCCCACTGCTGGAAAATCTACCTTTAATTTTTAATCACCATTTATTAATTTTATTTAAGTCACATATTTATGGACACTGATTGATTTATTTATATAAATTATGGACGTGGACTATTAACATATTTATTGATTTCTATATGCATGATTTATACTTTTTATATATATATATATATATTTTTTTTTGTATATATATATATTGAGTTTATAATTTTATATATTTATTTATATTTATTCACCAATTGGGAAGGGATTATTTATTTATTTATTTAATCCACGTTGGACATTCATGTCCAATTAAGAGCGCTGCTACAATTTTTAGAAAAATACGCTTCATTTGCACCTTTTTTTTCTCTTCATTGTATTTAAAACATTACACTTTTATTGTTTCACTTTAAGCATTATTAAAATCACTGCTCCTAAAAAAACTGACGTTTTTAAAACTTTTTTTTGCATTGATACATGTCCCCTGGGGCAGGACCCAGGTCCCCAAACACTTTTTATGACAATAACTTGCTTATAGGCTTTTAAAATTAGCACTTTAGATTTCTCCCATAGACTTTTACAGGGTGCTTGCGGCTTTTCGAATTTGCCGCGTACACCCGAAATTGTTCGCTGTTCGGTGAACAGGCGAACAGGCAATGTTCGAGTTGAACATGAGTTCGACTCGAACTCAAAGCTCATCCCTACTACCAGAAGTATGTGTGTGATCACTACTCTGAACTCTGGAGGGAAAGAGTTGATTCCTATATTTAATATTGCTAGATTAGTTTGGGTTGTGTTATAATTCCTGTGATGCTGGAAATTGAGCGGAAGATGGAGTTCCAGTAGTTGGTAAGGTGTTTGCAGTTCCAAAACACATGGAGTAAGTTACCAATTGCTCCGCAGTTCCTCCAGCACAACGGGGAACTATTTTGTCCAAATTTTGAAATTCTATATGGGGTAAGGTACCATCTTAGGGCTATTTTTTGGGATAATTCCCAATGATTAATGCATCTCAAGGCTTATAGATCCAGCGGAAAGCCTCTTTCCCCTGTAGGTTGGTAAATGTTGTGTTGAGATCAGATTCCCATTTCTCATAAGGGTGGGATTTAGCAAATTCAAATTTTTGTTGGAATAAGTTATAGAATAGGGAGATACCTTTACAGGGCGAGGGGACCCTGTTATAAAATTGCCAATCTTCTTTTGAGATGAGAATGTTGGGTGATTTGATAGATCTAAGGAAGTGGGAAATTTGGTTATATTTGTATTTGTCCGGAGGCGATAAACTGAATTGGTTCTAAAACATATCAAAAGGAATAAGGGTATCTTTATTATAAAGGTCAGCTATAAGCCAAATTCCTTTTTCTTGCCAATCAGTAATGGAAATATTAGGGATTGCCTGTGTAAGAATCATTATGGATATTGGAATGTCTACCAGGCTAGAGGCTGGAGGTGATACTTTCTGAAGTTCTCTCCAGGCAGCCACTGAGGCTTGAACAGTGGGTGGTAATTTGTGAATGGGGATTGGTTGCAAAGCGTCAAGGAGTAGGAGTGTCTTAAGATTCTTAGTCTGGCTTAGAGCTTGTTCAATGCTGGACCAAAGAGTGTCTGGACAGTGGTTGAACCAGCTTTTAAGTTGAGTAAGGATGGAAGCTTTGTAGTAGTCCTGTATATCGACTAACCCCATGCCCCCTGCTGATCTATGTTTGATTAATAGCGCTTTCGCACACCTGACGTCATGCAGAAACCATAGGGAAGTCCCCATGACGTCCCCGTGCGTCAGAGGGGGCGGGGTCACCAGGTGGCCCCGCCCTCCGTTATAAAAGAACTGTCAGACGGAGCGAAGCCTCACACAGCGGGAGCCTCCCATTGAGCGGAGCAGCCCGACACAGAAGAAGAGACGCCGACGCCGTGGAAGAAGATGCCAGATGAGAAGACCAGAGCAAGAAGAAGTGGATCGGAGGAAGAAGAAGATGGAAGAAGATGGAAGAAGAAGATGGAAGAAGAAGATGAAGAAACTGAAGGATGAAGAAAGGAAGAAGACCAGAAGAAAGAAGATGAAAGAAGAATTTAATAAAGGAATTGTCAAAGACCGTCTCCTGTCATTTTTAACATTTTTGTCACTTTTTTGGTGAAATGGTAGGGGTACTTTTGTACCCCCTTACCATTTCACACAGGGCGGGGCGGGATCTGGGAGTCCCCTTGTTAAAGGGGGCTTCCAGATTCCGATAAGCCCCCCGCCCGCAGACCCCCACAACCAATGGCCAGGGTTGTGGGGATGAGGCCCTTGTCCCCATCAACATGGGTACATGGTGCTTTGAGGGGTCACAGACCCCCAAAGCACCCTCCCAATGTTGAGGGCATGTGGCCTGGTACGGTTCAGGAGGGAGGGGGGCCGCTCTCGTCCCCCTCTTTTCCTGCGGCCTGCCAGGTTGCGTGCTCGGATAAGGGTCTGGTATGGATATTTAGGGGGAACCCCACGTCATTTTTTTTTTATTTGACGCAGAGTTCCCCTTAATATCCATAGCAGACCGGAAGGGCCTGGTAATTGAATTTGGGGGAACCCCCATGCTTTTTTTTTTTAATCAATGACTTTCAATGAATAACTGTTCTCTGTATTACGGGAGACGGCAATTCATTATAGCCACAAGTGATTTTAAATAGCTTTTTTTCCTGCAAAAATTACACTTTGAGCAGGGACAGTTCTAAGCACAGGAAACATGCACCCCTTCACAGGCATACTATACACACACCCCAGGTACGAAATTTAAAGGAATATTACACTTTTATTGTTTCACTTTAAGCATTATTAAAATCACTTCTCCTGAAAAAACTGCAGTTTTTAAAACTTTTTTTTGCATTGATACATGTCCCCTGGGGCAGGACCCAGGTCCCCAAACACTTTTTATGACAATAACATGCATATTAGTCTTTAAAATTAGCACTTTTGATTTTGAACATTCGAGTCCCATAGGGTTCTAAATTTCACACGAGCTTTAGGTCTGTTCGCAGGTTCTGGTGCGAACCGAACAGGGGGGTGTTCGGCTCATCCCTACTCTTCTTGTGGCGTCAGAGGCCTGTCTGCCTGGGGTAAAGCCTGACTGATTAGGTTTAATAAGGAGGGGAAGAATCGGGAGCAGTCTATGTGCAAGGATCTTGGCATATAACTTAACATCAGTATTAAGCAATGAAATCGGTCTGAAGTTGGCTGGGGACGTGAGTTCTGGAATTGTGACCACATATGCCTTGAGCATTTCTGAGGGAAACTAGGCAGAGGACATTGCCGCTGAATAAACATTTTGTAATATTGGAGTAAGGTTGTCTTGGAAGGACCTATAGTAGTCATTAGGGAGCCCATCCGGGCCTGGAGATTTTCCCAGAGGAAGGGTCCTTATAAGTTTCTTGATCTCAGGCTCCGTATTAGGGGAGTTTAGAGATACAAGTTGATCTGGATTAAGGGAAGGGAGTTGGAGTTTTGCCAGGAACATCTGTATACTCTCTTCAGTTGGCTGTGGGGTGTCAGGATCTTTCTCTAAATTGTAGAGTGAGGCATAATATTCAGCAAAAGAGTCCGCTATTTCTTTGCGGTTGTAAATTTTTTTATTATCCGGAGGTTGGATGAGATGTGAAATTTTGAAATTAATCCTTGCTGCTCTAAGTCTTTGGGCCAGGGATTTACCTGCTCGGTTTCCCGAGGAGTAATGGGATAGTTTGAGAGATCGGACGTGTTTGTCATACTGTTCTATTAGTAGGAGCCTGAGATCAGAACGGTATCGGGATAAATTTTGGGCTAGATGTAAGTTGGCGTTATGTTTATTGAGGGTCTCAAGTGTTTTGATATTGGCAAGAAGATTCATTTTTTGTGTACTCTGCCTTTTTTCCCTAGCACATGTTTGTAAAATAACCCCTCTTATATAGGCTTTGTGTGCACACTACAGCGTCACTGGATCAGAGACCGATTGGTCGTTTAAAGAGAAAAATTCTGATAGATTGTTAGCTATGCTGGTGGCGTGCACAGGCATTTGAAAAATTCTAGAATTGGCTCTCTAAATATATGCAGGGCCTGGAGTGTGCCCTTCGACCACAGTTATGGAGACAGGAGTGTGGTCGGACCACGTGATGTCATGTATGGTGGAGGAGGACACTGCCTGTAAAAGAAGTTTATCGACAAGTATAAGGTCAATTCTAGAGTATGAATTATGCCTAAAGGAGTGGTAGGTATAATCGCGTTCATTTGCATGTTGGCATCCCCACACATCATATATGTCTTCTGCACTGAGGAAAGGGCAGGCAGTGGTCGTTTAGCTTTGGAGGTAGTATCGATGGAGTAGTCTGGCGACAAGCTGTGATCCCCACATATCACCAGGGATCCCCATTTGATGGTAGTTATTTTACGATGTAATCATTTCAAGAAAAAAATTTGATGGGAATTGGGCGCATATAAGTTTACAATAGTGAAGGGTTTATTATTGAGTTTGCCAAGTAGTATTAGGTATCGCCCAGCAGGGTCAGTGTACAGTTCTTTCAGAGTGAAGGCAACAGAATCCTTGATGGCGATAAGTACACCTTTCTGTTTCGTGGGACCAGAGGCCAAGAAAATATGTGGAAATGGTTTGTGCTGAAATTGGAGTGTGTTGTCAGCAGGGAAATGGGTCTCTTGAATGCAGAGAATGTCTGCTTGTAGTTTGATAGCTTCCTTCCAGACAGAAGCTCTTTTGGCCGGGTGGTTAAGGCCGTTTACATTAAGTGAAACTATATTAATAGCCATGAGTGTGTGGTTGGTGTAGATAATGACAGTACCTTAGGCAGTTCAATAAAGTCCTTTGCATGGTGTCTCCAAGTGTTGATTGTAGTGGTTTTTCCCTCCTGGTGATGGCGGAATTGCTTGTGCAGATCAGACCACAGAAGAGGGGAAAAAGGAGGGTGAAGGGGAAGAGATAAGTAAAAACAAAAAGTAGTTCAATAAAAAGATGGGTTCAATCCAGAACGGCTGCCCATAACTTCGGAGGGGAAAAAGCGCACTGAGAGCTCCTCAGGGCTCCAGGAACATTAATATAAGAAGATGTTATCTTATCATGTTACTATTCATTTATGGGTTGCGTTTCTTATTTTTGTTCTTATTCGACACCGTTTGCCACTCCTGCTGGAGATGCTCCATTGTTGAGGGGGAGGGTCCCTCGGATGAATGAGCAGGGAGGATGTCTAAGGAACGCAGAAGTGCAAGACCCTCTTCTACAGAAATTATGACAGTGGTGTTGCCCTCATGAGTGACTGTCAGCTTCACAGGATACCCCCAACGGTATGCGATGTTATGGTTGCGTAAGGCTTTAGTCACAGGAAGGAGGGATTTGCGCTTCTGCATTGTAAACTGTGAGAGGTCTGCAAATAGTTGGAAATGTGCATATTCCTCAGGGGGATGTTGGTGCTTACGAAAGGCAGACATATTGCTCTTTTGTTTGATAGAAATGGACTCTCATCAAAACATTGCGGGAAATGTTATCAGGGAGATGTGACGGTTTTGGCAGTCTGTGAATGCGATCGATTTGCATTTCGGATTGGGTAGGGAGGGTATGAAGACTTTCATCAGGTCCTGGGCGTATTGTTGGAGTTGTATGGGGAGGATAACTTCAGGGACCACCCTAATTTTTAGATTGTTTCTCCTTGACCTGTCTTCGAGGTCTGCTACCTTAGCTTTGAGCCATGCGACTTCCTCAGCTTGGTCACTGTGGGCATCAATCAGGGTATTATGGGAGGCAGCAAACTCCCCCATTTTGCCTTCAATATGGTCTACTCTCGTGCCCGGCTCTCCCACCTCAGTCTTAAAGTTGTTGATGCACTGCAGCATGTCATTATGCATAGCGGTGCGGAGTGAGAGAAGCATGTCCTTCAGCAAGGTGTCTGAAATAGGCTTATCAGTGGTGGGGAAGGCAGTGAAAGGGTCAATCAGTTCTCTAGTGTCTTCTAAAGATTTAGCCGGGCTGCGGGAGAGTGTCGTGGAGGCATCCGGAGAACGCTTGTTTGAAGAAATCGTCAAATTTCTTCGGAGCGGCTGCTTCTATCCGTTTGCGGGTCATCCTATGAGACAGGAGCTAGGCAATCGGTGGTGGGTGTTTGAGTTAGCGGTGTCGCTACGAAGTTGTTTGGTTCCCATTGCTGGAGCGGAGCTGTGTTAGCAAGCTTCCATTCAGCAGCGCGGTAGCCACGCCCCCCTAATTATGTGACTTCTGAAGGTACTTGGTTGCACCAGAGATTTTTATGGGCTTCATAACAAAGGGGGTGAATACATTTTTGCATGCCAATTAACAGTTTTTTATTTCTGAAAAATAGTTTTATGTATATATTTTTATAATTTTACTTCACCAACTTAGACTATTGTGTTCTGATCCATCACATATAATTCAGATTAAAAAAACATTGAACTAAAGGCTGTAATTTAACAAATAAGGTAAAAAGCCATGGGGGGTGAATACTTTTGCAAGGCACTGTAGTTATCTGCTGCCATCTGAAAGGCACTTTTGGCTCTGAAACCTTAGGTAGCAATAGAAAAACACATATTTAACTATGTAACATGGATTATAATATAATTGAGGAGCTCATTCAGTTATGTATATAGGTCAATGACCCATACAGAACACATAACATACAATTTTTAAATCAGTATACTATCACAGGTAGGTCTTGTTTTTTTGGTCCACGCAGTACTGAAGCTTGATGAGTCTACATCTATACACATAGGGGCTGATTTACGAACGGTTTGCGCCATGAGTTGCGGCACACGGCGATGCGCAACGGACATTTTTGTATTTACAAAACATTTGCGCCTGTAACAAAGCGCAATTCCCCATTTACTATTATCTTGCCAGCGCACGAGAGGCAGCGCTATAGACATGGCGCACACATTATTCAACTCAGAATTAAAAGAAGGTGGAAGTGTCAACATTATGGGGGTGATGTGAGAAAGTATAGTTATAACTGTCCAAGTAACAAATATGCCGAAAATAGAATGAGAAAGTAACTTTCTCTGAACAAGCCTGCTAAGCCTGCAAGTACACTTAGAACTGCGTGAGGTCAATTCACGCACTGCGCATGCGCAAGCGGCATTTGCGCGTGTTCAAGTGCTTTGGTTCACTGCATCGGCAAAATCTTAGTAAATGTCAAGCCACGTAAATGCATTTGCATAAGTTGAACGGGCGCACCTCTCAACATGATTTTTTTTTTTCTACGTTGGTTCCCTTCTATGGTTTTTTTTAAGGCTATTTGCACACAGGTCATGTTACCATTAACCACTTCCCGACCGCCCCCTGTATATATACGTCGGCAGAATGGCACGTACAGGCAGAATCACGTACCTGTACGTGACATTCTTCCGGCGGTTGGGGGGTCCGATCGGACCCCCCTCCGCCGGCGGGGACGGTCGGGATCGCTTCAGGAGCGATCCGGGACGAGGGGACGGCCAGTGGTTTCTGGCCACCCCCTCGCGATCGCTCCTGGCCAATGAAAAGCTTCCCCTTCCTGTCTATTGTATAGACAGGAAGGCGGAAGTGATGTCACGCTCGGTGCGCCGGTCTATGTGACCGGAGACGCCGAGCGGCGAACATGTACAGGTTAGTGCACAACACTACACTGACACCAGTACAGTTAGGCACATATTCCACCCCCCTGTCACCCCCTGATCACCCCCCAGATCACCCCCTCCCCCCCCAGTCACAGTGTCACTAATTGCAGTGATCATTTATTTACTGATCACTGCATTTAGTGTCAGTGTGACTGTAATAACTGTCAGGGCAGTTAGTTTTAGGTCCAAGGTAGCCCCCTACCCCCCCCTAATAAAGGTTTAACCCCTTGATTGCCCCCAGGTAACCCTTTCACCCCCTTTTGCCAGTGTCACTAAGCGATCGTTTTTCTGATCGCTGTATTAGTGTCACTGCTGTCGCTAGGTAACCATTTTTTTTTTTTTAGGTAACCGCCATGTTTATATAGGTTCATAAATAGGTTTATAGGTCAGGTACCCCCATATTACAACCTAAATAAAGGTTTTAACCCCCTGATTGCCCCTAGAGTTAACCCTTTCACCAGTGATCACTGTATAACTGTCACTGGTGACGCTGGTTAGCCAGTTAGTTATTTCGTTATTTAGGTTCCCCGTCAGGTTTTTATATAGCGTCAGGTACCCCCATATATTACCTAATAAAGGTTTTAACCCCCTGATTGCCCCTAGTTAACCCTTTCACCCCCTTTTGCCAGTGTCACTAAGCGATCGTTTTTCTGATCGCTGCATTAGTGTCGCTAGGTAACCATTTTTTTTTTTTAGGTAACCGCCATGTTTATATAGGTTCATAAATAGGTTTATAGGTCAGGTACCCCCATATTACAACCTAAATAAAGGTTTTAACCCCCTGATTGCCCCTAGAGTTAACCCTTTCACCAGTGATCACTGTATAACTGTCACTGGTGACGCTGGTTAGCCAGTTAGTTATTTCGTTATTTAGGTTCCCCGTCAGGTTTTTATATAGCGTCAGGTACCCCCATATATTACCTAATAAAGGTTTAACCCCCTGATTGCCCCTAGTTAACCCTTTCACCCCCTTTTGCCAGTGTCACTAAGCGATCGTTTTTCTGATCGCTGCATTAGTGTCGCTAGGTAACCAGTTTTTTTTTGTATTACTGTTACGGGTGACGCTGGTTAGTTAGCTTGTTTTTTATACTGTCAGGGCACCCGCCATTTATTACCCAATAACGGTTTAACCCCCTGATCGCCCGGCGGGTGATATCAATTAGGTTTTAGGGTCAAATAAGGTCTGCGTCGCCCCAGGTTAGTGCCAGTACCGCAAACACCCACGCACAAAGCATACACCTCCCTTAGTGGCACAGTATCTGAACAGATCAATATCTGATCTGATCAGATCTATACTAGCGTCCCAGCAGTTTAGGGTTCCAAAAAAAACCGCATTGTTAGCGGGATCAGCCCAGATACCTGCTAGCACCTGCGTTTTCCCCCTCCGCCCAGCCCAGCCCACCCAAGTGCAGTATCGATCGATCACTGTCACTTACAAAACACTAAGCACACATAACTGCAGCGTTCGCAGAGTCAGGCCTGATCCCTGCGATCGCTAACAGTTTTTTTGTGGTAGCGTTTTGATTCAGTCGCTTCAGTCAGGAGCTTTTTTACCTGTGAATCTCAAAAAAATAAAAAAAAATAAAATAGTTGTCGTTTTATTGTTCTCTCTCTCACTCTATTCTCTCTCTATTGTTGCTCTTTTTTTACTCCATTCTATTCTGCAATGTTTTATTATGTTTTATCATGTTTTATCATGTTTTATCATGCTTGCTTTTCAGGTATGTAATTTTGTTTACTGTGTTTTAGTGTTGAGCATTTTTTTGTTTTCAGGTGCGCCATTCAGTTGCAACGCGGATTTATTTATCTTGACAGCAACAGCGTTTGCTCCCACGATACATAAAGCCGCGACTCCAACGCTGTAGGAGGTGATTTCACCACCACAGTTAAAAAAAAAGAGCATATATGCCGAAGCATGGGGGCAGCAGGGGGGGGGGAGGAGCGATTGGCTCCTAATGCCACGTACATACGGTCGAAATTCCGACCGTGTGTACACGGCATAACTTTTGCGGGAGGATGCCCCCATGCATCGGCATATATAAATGGTGCATGTATGCCCATCATTAGAAGTGGGTGGATGAAGGGAGGTATTCTAATGGTGGGCATACCCACCAATCAATCTCTTTTTTTCGTTCAGCCAAGAGGCTGCATGAAAAAAAAAAGATTACAATATATGTCCAGTATGTTGCTGGACTTTGAATGGTTATACCAGAATGATGCCTGCAGGTTTAGGTATCATCTTGGTATCATTCTTTTCAGCCAGTGATCGGCTTTCATGTAAAAGCAATTCTAGCGGGTAATTAGCCTCTAGACTGCTTTTACAAGCAGTGGGAGGGAATGTCCCCCCTCCCGGATATAAACCGCGCCATTGGGAAATTGGGAAAGCATTTTATCACACCAATCTTGGTGTGGTCAGATGCTTTGAGGGCAGAGGAAAGATCTAGGGTCTAATAGACCCCAATTTTTTCAAAAAAAGAGTACCTGTCACTGCCTATTGCTATCATAGGGGATATTTACATTCCCTGAGATAACAATAAAAATCATAACAAAGAAAAAAAATGGAAGGAACAGTTTAAAAATAAAATAAAAAAGCTAAATAAATAAAAAAAAAAAACAAAAAAACAAAAAAAAAGCACCCCTGCCCCCCCTTCTCTTGCGCAAAGGCGTACACAAGCGTTGGTCTGGCGTCATATGTAAACAGCAATTGCACCATGCATGTGAGGTATCACCGCGAAGGTCAGATCGAGGGCAGTAATTTTAGCAGTAGACCTCCTCCGTGAATCTAATGTGGTATCATGTAAAGGCTTTTAAAAATGTATGTAGTTTGTCGCCACTGCGTGTTTGTGCGCAATTTTAAAGCATGTCGTGTTTGGTATCCATGTACTCGGCCTAAGATCATATTTTTTATTTCATCAAAAATTTGAGCAATATAGTGTGTTTTAGTGCATTAAAATAAAAAAAAGTGTATTTTTTCCACAAAAAATGCGTTTGAAAAATCGCTGCGCAAATACTGTGTGGAAAAAAAAAATGCAACACCCACCATTTTAATCTGTAGGGCCTTTGCTTTAACATTATATATAGTGTTTGGGGGTTCAACGTAATTTTCTTGCAAAAAAAAAATATGTTTTCATGTAAACAAAAAGTGTCAGAAAGGGCTTTGTCTACAAGTGGTTAGAAGAGTGGGTGACGTGTGACATAGGCTTCTAAATGTTGTGCATAAAATGCCAGGACAGTTCAAACCCCCCCCAAATGACCCCATTTTGGAAAGTAGACACCCCAAGCTATTTGATGAGAGCAATGTTGAGCCCATTAAATATTTTTTTTTTTTGTCCCAAGAGATTGAATAATGAAAAAAAAAAATATATATATTTTTTTTACAAAAAGTTGTCACTAAATGATATATTGCTCAAACATGTCATGGGCATATGTGGAAATACACCCCAAAATACATTCTGTTGCTTCTCCTGAGTACGGGGATACCACATGTGTGGGACTTTTTGGGAGCCTAGCTGCGTACGGAACCCCAAAAACCAATCACCGCCTTCAGGCTTTCTAAGGGTGTAATTTTTTTATTTCACTTCTCACTGCCAATCACAGTTTTCGGAGGCCATGGAATGCCCAGATGGCATAAAACCCCCCAAAATGACCCCATTTTGGAAAGTAGACACCCCAAGCTATTTGCTGAGAGGTATTGTGAGTATTTTGCAGATGTCGCTTTTTGTCACAAAGTTTTGAAAATTGAAAAAAGAAAAAAAATTTTTTTTTTCTTTACTTTCTTCATTTTCAAAAACAAATGAGAGCTGTAAAATACTCACCATGCCTCTCAACAAATAGCTTGGGGTGTCTACTTTCCAAAATGGGGTCATTTGGGGGGGTTTTGTGCTATTTTGGCATTTTATGGCCTTCGAAACGGTGATAGGTAGTGAGGAGTGAAATCAAAAATTTGCACCCTTAGAAATCCTGAAGGCGGTGCTTGGGTTTCGGGGCCCCGTACGCGGCTAGGCTCCCAAAAAGTCCCACACATGTGGTATCCCCATACTCAGGAGAAGCAGCAAAATGTATTTTGGGGTGCAATTCCACATATAACTATGGCATGTGTGAGCAATATATCATTTAGTGACAACTTTTTGAAAAAAAAAAAAAATCTTTTTTATTTTTGTCTTTATTCAATCACTTGGGACTAAAAAAAAAAATATTCAATGGGCTCAACATGCCTCTCAGCAAATAGCTTGGGGTGTCTACTTTCCAAAATGGGGTCATTTGGGGGGGTTTTGTACTTCTCTGCCATTTTAGCACCTCAAGAAATGAAATAGGCAGTCATAAATTAAAAGCGGTGTAAATTCCAGAAAATGTACTCTAGTTTGTAGACGCTATAACTTTTGCGCAAACCAATAAATATACGCTTATTGGCATTTTTTTTACTAAAGACATGTGGCTGAATACATTTTGGCCCAAATGTTTGACTAAAATTGAGTTTATTAGATTTTTTTTTATAACAAAAAGTAGAAAAATCTCTTTTTTTTTCAAAATTTTCGCTCTTTTTCCGTTTATATCTCAAAAAATAAAAATCACAGAGGCAATCAAATACCATCAAAAGAAAGCTCTATTTGTGGGAAGAAAAGGACGCAAATTTCGTTTGGTTACAAAATTGCATGACCGCGCAATTACCAGTTAAAGTAGTGCAGTGCGAAATTGAAAAAAGACCTCTGGTCCTTTGGCTGCCAAATGGTCCGGGGCTGAAGTGGTTAAGAAAAAAAAGAAATTAAGAAAAAAAATGCGTGGGGGTCCCCCTAAATTCCATTACCAGGCCCTTCAGGTCTGGTATGGATTTTAAGGGGAACCCTGCGCCCAAAAAAATGGCGTGGGGGTCCGCCTCAAAATCCATACCAGACCCTTATCCGAGCACGCAACCTGGCAGGCCGCAGGAAAAGAGGGGGGACGAGAGAGCGCCCCCCCTCCTGGACCCCGTACCAGGCCACATGCCCTCAACATTGGGAGGGTGCTTTGGGGTACCCCCCAAAGCACCTTGTCCCTATGTTGATGAGGACAAGGGCCTCATCCCCACAACCCTGGCCGGTGGTTGTGGGGGTCTGCAGGCGGGGGGCTTATCGGAATCTGGAAGCCCCCTTTAATGAGGGGGCCCCCTGATCCCACACCCGTGTGAAATGGTAAGGGGGTACTCCATTTCACCAAAAAAGGGACAAAAGTGTTAAAAATGACAAGAGACAGTTTTTGACAATTCCTTTATTAAAGGCTTCTTCTTTCCATCTTCTTCCTTCATCCTTCGGTTTCTTCCTCCATTTTCTTCTTCCTCCATCTTCTTCTTCCTCTGATCCTCTGCTTCTTGCTCCGGTGTTCTCGTCCGGCATCTTCCTCCATGGCGTCTCTTCTTCCTCGCTTCGTTCTCTGACCGCTCCGTGCAATGGAAGGGGTCCCGCTGTGTGACGCTTCTCTTCTTCTGACACTAATATAACGGAACCGTGCGTCAGAGGGGGGCGGGGTCACCGGGTGGACCCGCCCTCCGTTATATAAGAACTGTCAGAAGAAGAGAAGCGTCTCGCACAGCGGGAGCCTCCCATTGCGCGGAGCGGCCGGAGAACAAATCGAGGAAGAAGAGACGGAGCAAGAAGCAGAGGATCGGAGGAAGAAGAAGATGGAGGAAGAAGAAGATGGAGGAAGAAACCAAAGGATGAAGGAAAGAAAAAGGAAGAAGATGGAAAGAAGAAGACTTTAATAAAGGAATTGTCAAAAACTGTCTCTTGTCATTTTTAACACTTTTGTCACTTTTTTGGTGAAATGGTAGGAAAAGTACACCCTTACCATTTCACACAGGGGGGGGGGCGGTATCTGGGGGTCCCCTTGTTAAAGGGGGCTTCCAGATTCCGATAAGCCCCCCGCCTACAGACCCCCACAACCACCGGCCAGGGTTGTGGGGATGAGGCCCTTGACCTCATCAACAAGTCGTGTTGTAAGTCACTCCAAGTCGTGTTGTAAGTCACTCCAAGTCGTGTTGTAAGTCGCCCCAAGTCGTGTTGTAAGTCGCCCCAAGTCGTGTTGTAAGTCACCCCAAGTCATGTTGTAAGTCGCCCCAAGTCGCGCTGGAAGTCGTGTTGCTCCTGTGGGAATGTACTGTTAATGGTAACGGTGTGCACTATTATCAATGGCATATTATTATCACGTGCGGGGATGCCAGTGACACTCATGCCGCGTACACACGTGCAGACTTTTGCCGGCGGACTTAGTCCAGCGGACAATCCGCCGGACTTTCCAGCTGGCTTCGCCGGACTTTCCGAGCGTGTGGACTTGCCCACACACGCCCGGACTTCTCCGGCGGACAATCCGCTGGACAAAGTCCGCGGGACTTTTGAAAATGAACGGACTTGCCCACACACGGAGCAGTCCGTTCATTTCGAACGTAACTTCATGTACTTAGCTAGCGTAGGCAGTAAATGCCGGCGCGCTAGCTCCGTCACCTGGCATGGATTTAAAGGGAATCCCACGCCGAAAAATGGCGTGGGGGTTCCCCCCAAATCCATCTCAGACCCTTATCCGAGCACGCAGCCTGGCCGGCCAGGAAAGGGGTGGGGACGAACGAGCGCCCCCCCTCCTGAGCCGTACCAGGCCGCGTGCCCTCAACATGGGGGGTGCCCTGGGGAAAGGGGGGCCGATGAGGACAAGGGTCTCTTCCCGACAACCCTGGCCGTTGGTTGTCGGGGTCTGCGGGCGGGGGCTTATCGGAATCTGGGAGCCCCCTTTAATAAGGGGGCCCCCAGATACCGGCCCCCCACCCTATGTGAATGAGTATGGGGTACGATGTACCCCTACCCATTCACCTAAGGTGTAAAATGTAAAGTACAAAAACACACACACTTTTGAAAAAATAGTTCATTGCACTGCTCCGGGGGTCTTCTTCCATCTTGGGGGTCTTCTCGCCGGACTCCTCCGCTCTCTTCTGCTCTTTTACCTAGCTCTTTCACGAGCAGAGAAGTCCGGCTACCTTCTTCGTCGTCGCCGCCGTCGTCTGGGGGTCTCGATCCGCCTTCGGGGGTCTTCCGGGGTCTCTTCTGTTCTTGCGGCGGTCGTCGTCTTCCACGCCGCCGGCGCCTTCTTCTTGTTGTTCTTCTTCTTGTTCTTCTTGTTCTTCTTGTTCTTCCGATGTTGACCCGTCGCTGTCTCTGCCCGGAATGGCAGAGGCGCGCTCTTCTGGGACTTATATAGGGACATGGGGACAGGGTCACATGCTCATGTCACATGGTGACCCGCCCCCCTGTGATGTCACAGTCCCGGAGGATGCTGGGACTGTGACATCACAAGGGGGCGGGGTCACCATGTGACATGAGCATGTGACCCTGTCCCCATGTCCCTATATAAGTCCCAGCACAGTGCGCCTCTGCCATTCCGGGCAGAGACAGCGATGGGTCAACATCGGAAGAAGAAGAAGAACAACAAGAAGAACAACAAGAAGAAGGCGCCGGCGGCGCGGAAGACGACGACCGCCGCAAGAACAGAAGAGACCCCGGAAGACCCCCGAAGGCGGATCGAGACCCCCAGACGACGGCGGCGACGACGAAGAAGGTAGCCGGACTTCTCCACTCGTGAAAGAGCTAGGTAAAAGAGCAGAAGAGAGCGGAGGAGTCCGGCGAGAAGACCCCCAAGACGGAAGAAGACCCCTGGAGCAGTGCAATAAACAATTTTTTCAAAAGTGTGTGTGTTTTTGTACTTTACATTTTACACCTTAGGTGAATGGGTAGGGGTACATCGTACCCCATACTCATTCACATAGGGTGAGGGGCCGGTATCTGGGGGCCCCTTTATTAAAGGGGGCTCCCAGATTCCGATAAGCCCCCGCCCGCAGACCCCGACAACCAACGGCCAGGGTTGTCGGGAAGAGGCCCTTGTCCTCATCAACATGGGGACAAGGTGCTTTGGGGTGGGGGGGGGCGCACGGCCCCCCTTTCCCCAGGGCACCCCCCATGTTGAGGGCACGCGGCCTGGTACGGCTCAGGAGGGGGGGGGGGGGGCGCTCGTTCGTCCCCACCCCTTTCCTGGCCGGCCGGGCTGTGTGTTCAGATAAGGGTCTGAGATGGATTTGGGGGAACCCCCACGCCGTTTTTCGGCGTGGGGAGTCCCTTTAAATCCATGCCAGGTGACGGAGCTAGCGCGGCGGCATTTACTGCCTACGCTAGCTACGTAACGTGAAGTCACGTGCTAAATGAACGGACTTGCCGACGAGCGGCAAGTCCGTTCATTTAAAAAGTCCGGCAGACTAGCCTACTAACGGCGGTATTGTCCGCCGGACTGCCAAGTCCAGCGGATAGTTTTAAAACAAAACTTAAAGCTTTGGTCCGCCGGACTTTGGCGCCAAAAAGTCCGCCGACGCCCACACACGAGGGGATTGTCCGCTGGACTTGAGTCCAGAGGATAATCCCGCGGGATTGTCCCTTCGTGTGTACGCGGCATCAGAGATACTCAGAGACACTTGGAAACACTCAGAAACACTCAGAGACACTCTAGCACCTCTGGCCACATGCAGTACTGCATACACTGGTGCCCCTGCACCTCTGGCCACACACAGTACTGCATACACCAGCAGTCACTGTGGAACACATTTCCATTGATTCCTATGGGGAAACTCGCTTTGATATACGAGTGCTTTGGATTACAAGCATTCTTCTGGAATGGATTATGCTTGTAATCCAAGGTACTACTGTACCTTACTGCTGTGATGTGATCATCGTCATAAACAATTGGACATTATCTTGAAGATCCATGGTGTGCTGGCTATATTATCGCGTGCGCTGGCATATTATGTGTTGCGCTTATGTGTGCACCGGTTCATACACTCAATTAATAATTTATCTGGGGCACCAATTAAGGTATGAACCGGCGCAGCGCATTCATCTTAGTAAATCAGCCCCAAAGTATAGTGGCATCTGTCCTTCAAGTGTCATGTTTTAGGAAGACATTTAGAAGAGTGGTAATGAGCACCTTGTATCACACTGTTATTGTGATCATTTCTTGTTCTTTTTCTTCCAGCAAAGCCCAGAGTGTCCGGTCCTATAAAACTGTGCTTGACTGATTCTGAAGAGGTGTTGTGCTCCCTGGATATAAAAAATTTTTACCCTAGTAATATCCAGATCAAATGGAATGACAAGGAGACTTCAGATCATGGCAAAATGTCTCAAAACAATGACAGAACATACACAATTAACAGTGAATGTAAACTTCCTGGGAGCTTCTTCAGTCATCCAGACTCTGTGGTGAGAGTGTCCTGGAAACACGACTCCATGAAGGACTGGGAGAGCAGAGAGATGTCTGTGCTGGATAAAGGTACCAAGAATGATCAGATACAGAATTTACTAAATAGAAATAAACTGTGATTGTCTTGGCTAATAATTATACAAGCACGCGAGCAGCTCTAAAATTATTGAAACCATTGACCTTGCTATGGCAAAATCATTTGGGCTCGCTGACATATCAGTTAGTACACCTCAAACACCATAAGTAAGCAGAAACTGCAATTGCAATCAATGGGACAGTTATATTTAAAGTGCATCCAATTTTAAGCAGTAGAAGGGTCAAAGGGGTCCTTTGTAGCCACAAAATATTGTACAGTAAAACCTTGGATTGCGAGTAACGCGGTTTACAAGCATTTTGAAATATGAGCTATTTTATATATTTTTTAAATCCTGGCTTGGTTTGCAAGCGTTGTCTCGCAAGACGAGCAGCATTCAAATCGCTGGGATGTGCAGTACCGCATTTGGCCAGAGGTGCGGGGACGCCAGTGACACTCAGAGATACTCAGAGACACTTGGAAACACTCAGAAACACTCAGAGACACTCTGGCACCTCTGGCCACATGCAGTACTGCATACACTGGTGCCCTGCACCTCTGGCCACATACAGTACTGCATACACCAGCAGTCACTGTGGAACACATTTCCATTGATTCCTATGGGGAAACTCGCTTTGATATACGAGTGCTTTGGATTACAAGCATTCTTCTGGAATGGATTATGCTTGTAATCCAAGGTACTACTGTACCTTACTGCTGTGATGTGATCATCTTCATAAACATTTGGACATTATCTTGAAGATCCATGGTGTGCTGGCTGTATATGTTTCTCCTAGGACACCTCATCATAGCACAGAACTCACAATTTAAAAATCTTTTTAACTTTCTTGACCTAATCCTATAATCCTAAAAGATAAGTATGTGATTTTTTTTTTTTAATCTACTTATCTAGGTGGATGCTGCATCTGTTCCCCGCCAGCTCTAAGGCTGAGAACTGAGCGATCAAACACTGTTGATCGCTCGGTTCTCAGAGCTCTGTCAGTCACGCTCTCTGCCCCCCCCCTCATTCACTGGAGCGCTGGGCTGCGGAGGGGGTGGAAGCGGCCAGCTCAGGCTTCCTGTGGCTCTCTGAGAGGCTGTGCTGGGTGTGATCCTTCCCGAGCCTGGACTGGCTCTGTGACAGCTGACAGTGGGCTTTCAGCCTGCTGTCTGCTGAAAACAGGTCACATGAGTGCAAACAAGCTTTTGCTGCACTTCTCCTTTAAGATTAGAAAAGAACAGCGCTCACAAATGGTGATATCAAAAATAATAATAAATAATGATGAATGTGCTAATATCACTGAACACATGTGCCAAAACCTAAGACCGCAGCAAAAATTATAACCCTCGTTATAAAATTGCCCAACGGATGTGCATCAATAATAACATAAATTGAGAAAACTAATTAGTGTCCAACATAATCCTATGATGTATGATGAAAGTCCAGCAGAAAAAGTTACAAACAATAATAAAGTCCCCTTCTTGGGCTGAACTCACCAAAGCAGAAAATAGCAGCTGTTAGGCCAAGCAAGCATGCTTAAATGGAATCCAAAGGACACAGGATGCAAGCGCAGCTATTGAAGCAGACAGGTATGCTGAAGGATATCCAAATGGCCCCAAATAAACTTCCACTGGTATAAGCTCCAAAGACCATATAGGTTTTGCCCAAAAAGAGAAAAAACACTGGATGGTACTGTGGGGTGAGGATACAAATTGCGCGCTTGGCGCTACTTACAAGATGCAAGAAAAGGCAAACTTTTCAGAGTATAACTTCCGCAATCGCCGCTGGATAAGCGTGCGTTCCACGGAGGCAGGAAATTACGTTGGTAGTGTCGTAGGCCGGAAATTACGCCAGCGCCAGTTTTCTGTCCTTTCATATACCTTTAAGATTAGTCCACCTTACCAAATCAGAACATGACCCGTATTCATGTGTGCTAGTACATTTAAGCACCCTCTATTTTTGAAAATCTGCATAGCCTAGCTTTCGTACCATGTAGGTGGGACCTAAGTGGTATACTTAACTTTACTCCACAGTAGTACAAGTTCTATTTACAATTTCACTGGAAGGGTGATGGTAACCTTAAAGCTGTAGTAAACCACTTTTTTTTTTAAAACCCTGTAAGACAATTTCATAATGTGCTAGTATGCATCGCATACTAGCACATTATGAAATTCTTGCCTTAGAACGAAGCCTTCCAGCGGTGTGCTGTCACCGATAAAGGAGCTTCCATCTTCACTCGGTATGACGTACCTGGTAGCAGAGCCTGATATGATGAGGAAGGCCTCTCTTACACCTCTGACTCGGGGCCCCTGATAGTGTAGACAGGGGGTGCAGGAGTGCAGAGTAGCACAAGTGCCTGTAAGTCTTGCTAGCAGCAGGGCAGGTGTCCTCACTGGGCGGGAGAAGTCATCAGATGGCTTCAGCAAGCAGGCAGGCAGATGGTGCTGGTGACAGCAGACCCAGTAGCAAGGTCAGTCAGGCTAGGAAAGATGGGATGGATTGGGTACCGGGCACAGACGGGAGCGTGGTCAGGGAACAAGCAATTGGGTCTGGAATAGATAAGTGGAACAGGAGCCAAAGGAGCAGACAGACACGGAGGTCAGGGGACAAGCTGAGGTCGATGCAAGCTGGTCAGCAACTGAAAGCAGGATACAGATTCACAGGATCACAGGCTACACAGGAGGCTGAAGTCAAGGCAGCACTGATCCTGAGCACTGGCTGGGTTGAAATAGTCTGTTTGGCGCCAGTATCTGGCACAGATGCACCCAAGCTCCGGCGTGCACGAGAATGCGTAATGGCTTGTGTGCACACAAGTTCGCACATCCGCATATGTATTAGCCAGTGCCCAATTCTTGCGAGCACGAAAGTTAATATGTTTTATCCGTGCACAGAAGTTGGTCCAGAGAAGTTATCTTGTATGCTGGCACACGCATCCCGACACCTGGTCTTCCTACCAGGTTCGTGTCCTCCGACCACCTGAATGGCTGCACCGCAAAGACGGCGCATGTGCGTGAGAGCCATGAACCGTGGCACAGAGCCCTGAAGCGACAGCACAGGTTTGCCATCCCTTCAGACCACATGCACCGGTAAATATCTTCTTAACAGTGCAAGTTTAGGAGATATTCACAGTACCTACAGGTAAGCCTTATTATAGACTTACCTGTAGGTACAAGTTTACAAAATGGATTTACTTTCACTTTAACTGATGCTGGATTCCACCAGGTCATAGCGGTATATGACGGCCAGAGGCTAACTGTCTGGGAACGGTAAAGCGTAAACACCCTGAAAAGGAAGTCTACAAATCTCTACCCATCTGGAACCGCTCCCTACAACTATGCCTACGCTTTCCCTACCCAGCTGAGCTCTTTCCCTACCTACTGCCTCACTGCAGGTGCATGAAATGACGTTAGTCTCCTATATTTATAGGGTCCTCCATCAAGATGGTTGCCCCATTCTGACGGGACTTCTGCATCTAACAGGGTCACCGTCCTCCACAAGTTGGTCGTCTGGAGCTCAAAATAGGAGACATTTTCTCCCCACTGGGCTCCAACCTGAAGAGATGGCACAATGCCGCCTTCAGCTTGGAAGAGATCTCACAACCTGTATTTGCCTACAACCACATATTATGTTCAAGAACCATTAATTAGCTGGATTGATTGGGAAATGGTTTCTTCCACACTGACCTGCTTAAAGAGGAAGTAAACCCTGTGTTCTAATCACCTTTTCTCACTTGATTACAGCAAAACCCACTGCGTCCGGTCCTATAAAACTATCTCTGACTGATTCTGGAGAGGTGTTGTGCTCACTGGATATAAAGGGATATTATCCCAGTGCTATTCATATCAAATGGAATGACAAGAAGACTTCAGAACCAAACAGAATAACTCAAAACAGTGACGGCACCTATAGTGTTTATAGTGAATATAAACTTCCTGGGAGGTTCTTCAGTCTTCCAGACTCTGTGGTGAGAGTGTCCTGGAAACATGGCTCCATGGAGGACTGGGAGAGCAGAGAGATACCAAGAATGATCAGATCCAGGAGTTACTGAATAAAGGATATTTTTCCATGAATCAAAAGGCAGTCATATAATACTTGTACATTAAAAGGAACTGCATTAACTAAAATCAGAATAGGATGTAACAAATATTCTTAGTGTAATAAAGTAACAATGATCCTTCGTTTATTTTAGTGTGTATATAAGCATTGACTAGAGAATCCTTTCTCAACCCTTTTGTCTCACGGAAACTCTGATAAAAATAATTTATTTTGGGTCAGTAGGAAGGATGGTCTTTATTTTGGTGATCAGTGGGAAGAATCCCCCTTCCTTTACATTGGTGGTCAGAATTCCGACTTCACAGACAGATTATTTTATTTTTATTAAGATTATTGGTGTCATGCTGCTGGTTCTGCCAAGTGGCTTTAGGTCTGGAATTATGCACAAATAATCAGATGGGTAGTCAACCAACCAGAAGTCAAGGAACACCTAGCAACCTCTGAAGGAAGTCTGGGGTTTCATGTATAGTGCTTAACACCATAGGAGTCACTGGAAACTAGCCCAGGTTGTTCCCAGGGGATTGCCCTGCAGCCAGACACACAATCTCAGCCACATGTTTCCTCAATAACCAGTCTAGGGATTTTTATATATATATATATTTTTTTTTTTTTCAGAACTTGGATAGGGTTAAGGGAATTGCGTGGGATACTCCAAAAACAGAACTATGTACAGAATGAGGGCAATTAACTTAACTTTCTAAAAAGCTGAAGCAGAAGTCCTTGCTTGTAGCCTGTGGACTGTGGACTTGGCTTGTACTAGAAGTAGTTAAAAGCGCACAAGCTTCTTTAGAGCACTAAGCACAGAGTCCCTTGACATTGAACTAGAAGGTTTTGGCACTTTCAAGTAGTCCCAAACATCACTGGCATACCAATGTTCTCTGTTTTGCTCAATTTCCTACATGACCTCTTTAGGGACATAAGGAAATTCCAGCCCATACTCTGTAGCCACCCGCTTGTTCAGCAGCCACTGTGATCGGGCAAGTCTAGGCAGAGACCAGGCACTTCCATCTCCAGGAAGTACACAAGAATTAGGTGACTTTTGTACCATGGCGTAAAAAGGCATCTTCTTTGACCCACATAAACTGTTTCCCTTGGGCAAAGTCTCGCTATTGGTTGTAGGGGTTCCCGCCCGAGGCGATGCACTCCCCAAGTTTAAGGCTAGCCAGCCAGATACATTACATCATCAGCATTTGACCACAACATCTCCTGGGACATGGTCTCAAACAAGTCATCATCTCCTGACAAGTCTGACAGAGAGTCTATTTCAGAGTCACGTAACTCTTCTGACAGTAAATATCTGCACACAGTCCCACTAGGTACATTTCCCCCAGAGTTCTTACCCAGTCCTGAAGTGGATTTCTTGGGAGCGATCACTTTCACCGGATCCGGTCCAAGCAAGTTCTGAGGTAGGCCTCGACCGCAGCCGCGGGAGGCTTTCACATATCCCACTTTCTTGTGGACAGGTGCAGAAAAATGGAGTAGGGGTGGAAGGAGCAGCTTCCACGATGTCTCTGGTTGTTCCTCTGGTGGTAGTAATAATACCATCTCCCTCTGGAACACTGGTTGTAGCAGTCGGTCTCGAAGATGTAGGCCCCGCCATAGGAGTGAATGTAGCGGACTCCTCAGTGGCAATGCCCGTGGCCCAATCCATCCGGTAATCACGAGGTGGCATGGTGGGATGCTCTACTGTGAACAGGTACTCTCCGCATTGTAGGTATCGAACAAACGGGCGGAGGTTTGCGACCAGTCCCTCGCACTTGTTGCAGAGCATGCCCAAGGCCTCTACAAAACACCCCTGTGGTCTCAGGCGAATCCCTGTATCTGTCAGAAGAGTCCCAGGCAATCGGATACTTGTGGCGTTACCCACAGAGAACATCCTGGATCCCATAATGGACGGTGCTCCTGGCATCCGAAACATTCTCTTTAGCAGAAGATCCAGACACGCGGTGTCTCGTGCAGGAATAAGACAGACAAACTCCTCCTACTGGTTCCTCTGGTCATGCAACTCGCAGGCTTTTCTTGACTCCGCCCACAGCCTACGCACCAGGCAATGGCCCGCAATTAACCCCTTGTACTGAAGTATGGCGCAGTTTAGAACCCTCTACTGTGTAGACTTCCAACAGATGATTTCCTTTAGTTTCGAGAGGTAACGGCAAATTCCGGACTCGAGCCCCCACATGTAGCAATAACCCCCGAAGGAGCTGCTGGTTTTGTTTGGGCTTTCCGTTACCTCACCTGCTTGATCTCCGTCTCAGGGGTCCCATTGGAAAGTGGCCCAAAGAATGTGAATTTCCAATGCTGAGTCCTTTTTTGGTTATTTATTTAAAATAAAGGCAAAGTATTTCAGAAAGGGTCAGCGGGTTAGGGGTGAGTTCAGGCACTTAAGATTGGTAGTTTAAATGTATTCTTCAGATCTAGACGACAACAGCTCCACTGACTGTTTCCAGCAACCACTGGATAGGCCCCTCTCACTAAACCTAGCAGCCAGTGGGGTACTTGATAAAGTCTCTGCCACAGACTTACTAATTAACTTAGAACATCACTGAGAGTTCCTGAGAGATTCAAAGAACTGCCATACAATACCAGACTCTTGCACCTGAACCGGCTGTACTGTATGGCCGTTGATCTGGGTTGCATCCTTTAACTGAGTTTCCAGGCTCCTCCAAGCTCCTCCAGAGATACCAGCCTTGCGCACGGTCCTCTCCCAGAAAAGTCCTCCCCTGGGTCCTTCAGTTTCTTGGCCTCTCTCATCAGGCGAGATGGCAAAAGACCACCCCTGGATCAGTAGACCCCATAATAATTAGCCTGAAACCTAACTGCGGCCTCAGACAACTTAAATTTGAAAAAACAATAGCATCTGCTCATTAGGAGCCGGCGCTACACTGGTCACTGGAAGTTCAACATGGCACCTCATGGCAAAAAAACTCTCTGAGAGGCTGAAAAAAAAATTGTTGCTCTACAAAAAGATGGCCTAGGCTATAAGAAGATTGCCAAGACCCTGAAACTGAGCTGACGCACGGTGGCCAAGAACATACAGCGGTTTAACAGGACAGGTTTCACTCACAACAGGCCTCGCCATGGTCGACCAAAAAAGTTGAGTACACGTGATCAGGGTCATATCCAGTGGTTGTCTTTGGGAAAAAGACGTATGAGTGCTGCTAGCTTAGCTGCAGAGGTTGAAGGGGTGGGGGGTCAGCCTGTCAGTGCTCAGACCACACCCCGCACACTGCATGAAATTGGTCTGCATGGCTGTCATTCCAGAAGGAAGCCTCTTCTAAAGAAAGACTGCAAACAGTTTGCCAAAGACAAGCAGACCAAGGACATGGATTACTGGAACCATGTCCTCTGTTCTGATGAGACCAAGATAAATTTATTTGGTTCAGATGGTGACAATCGTGTGTGGCGGCAACTAGGTGAGGAGTGCAAAGACAAGTGTGTCTTGCCTACAGTCAAGCATGGTGGTGGGAGTGTCATGGTCTGGGGCTGCATGAGTGCTGCCGGCACTGGGGAGCTACAATTCATTGAGGGAACCATGAATGCCAACATGTACTGTGACATACTGAAGCAAGGCATGATCCCCTCCCTTCGGAGACTGGGCTGCAGGGCAGTATTCTAACATGATAACAACCCCAAACACACCTCCAAGATGACCACTGCCTTGCTAAAGAAGCTGAGGGTAAAGGTGATGGGCTGGCCAAGCATGTCTTCAGACCTAAACCCTATTGAGCATCTGTGGGGCATCCTCAAACGGAAGGTGGAGGAGCGCAAGGTCTCTAACATTCACCAGCTCCATGATGTCGTCATGGAGGAGTGGAAGAGGACTCCAGTGGCAACCTTTGAAGCTCTGGTGAACTCCATGCCCAAGAGGGTTAAGGCAGTGCTGGAAAAATATAGGACATTTTCACTTGGGGTGTACTCACTTTTGTTGCCAGCGGTTTAGACATTAATGGCTGTGCGTTGAGTTATTTTGAGGGGACAGCAAATCTACACTGTTATACAAGCTGTACACTCACTACTTTGTAGCAAAGTGTCATTTCTTCAGTGTTGTCACATGAAAAGATAGAATAAAGATAGAATAAAATATTTACAAAAATGTGAGGGGTGTACTCACTTTTGTGAGATACTGTGTGTGTGTGTGTGTATATATATATATATATATATATATATATATATATATATATATAAAATAGAGAGAGCGATATATGACAGAGTGGCGTGCTGGCTCCCAGGACAGTGACACTCATTCCATTTTAGACTATAGCACATAAAACATTGGATTGGTGTTTAGGTATACAGTATGTGGATGACAGTTAGTATGGGAGAAAAGGTAGGGGGATAAGCAGTTTTCCAATTGCAAGTACATTAATCTGTTATTTTTTATTTGATTTCTGTTACTGATGCTGGTATGACCATCTTCTACTGTATATCTCTTACATGCAGAATTTCCCTGGAAGGCAAATGTACAGGATATCACAGTCCCCAATCTTCTCGTTGGCAGTGCAGCTGCACTGAAGTGTGAGGTGTCCAATGTATTTCCTGATGTCTTGACTGTGAAATGGCTGAAGAAGGAGAAGGGTGACCAGATCTTATTCCCTGTGGTCCACAGCCAGACATACACTATCTCAGAGCTCCAACCAGAGAAGCAGAAGGATAAAACATTCACGTATAAGCTGTGTTTGGAGTTCAAACCATCTATCAGTACAGAAGAGGGAGCAGAGTTTATCTACAAGGTGGGACATCCCACTTTGAAAGAGTCGGCAGAGAAGAGCACAGGACCTCTCACTATAAAAGGTGACCCATCTATAACCTTGTCCTGTATAGCAAAGCAGACTAGAGGTGCCCAAATATGTTGTCATTCCTCTCCAGCAGAACATTTGTTTTGGGCTTACATGGTGTTAATCAACCAGTGTTGGATTCAGCATTTCCCACAAATTGGGCTTTGATTGGGAACACCTGTGTCAGGAGTGTGAACTTTTGAGTAGGACCCTAATTTTATGAAACATTGTACCTCTAAGTTGTTTTAGATCAACAGCAGATGGGAAAACAGACTTACAGGATACAGTATATGCCCTAATTATAGGAAGGTTTAATGTGAAATATGTTAGTACTTTAGATTTGGAGTTGTCTGGTAGGAAAGTGGCTGACTCAGAATAATGTGTATAGTTGATACTACTTGAAAATCTAACCAAGGCACTTATACCTGGTGCTAGCCATTCCAATGAGCGCAGCTAGGAACATATTTTCAGTTTTGTTGAATTAAAGCCTCATACACACGATCGGACCGTGGACCAACATTCCCGTGGATTTTTGTCCCAAGGGCGTTGTCCCCAAGTTGGTCTTGCATACACACGGTCAGACTTTTTAGGCAACCAACACGAACGTAGTGACGTTTCAACGTACTGACGACACTTCAAAAGAGGACGTTCGAATACTCCAGCGCCACCTTTGGTCAACTTCTATATTGTTGTCTGATCTTTTGCATTGGTTCTGAGCATGCGTGTTTGTACTGTGGACAAAAGTCCGATGGTTTTCTGTACACACGGTCGGACTTTGATCCATCGGACTTTTGTTGGCAGAAAGTTGGTCCGTTCACACAGCCAACAAAAGTCCGATGAAACCTGGAAAAAGTTGGTCCGATGGAGCGTACACACGGTCGGATGTTGGTCCAAACCAGCTAATTTGCATGTTGGTTGTCAAAAAGTCCAATCGTGTGTACGGGCCTTAACACTTACTAATAGCATAACATAGCTAATGAGGCAGAAAATAGATTATACACCAAAAACAAATACTACTTCAAAGGGCAGCACAGTGGTGTAGTGGTTAGCACTTTCACCTAGCAGCAATAGGGTCCTGGTTCAAATCCTGACCACAACACCATCTGCCTGGAGTTTGCATGTTCTCCCTGTGCCTGTTTGTGTTTCCTCCCACACTCCAAAGATATGCTGGTAGATTAATTAGACCCTGTCAAAAATTGGCCAAAATATGTGTATGTGTTTGTAAGCACGTCAGGACCCTACGGGGTAAAGGACCGCGCTATACCACAGATGGACACGGGCGGCAAAGCACCCTGAGGCGATTCAGTTAGCATTGGTAGCGCTGTACAAGTCATTCACTAATGGACTACTGCAGGTCAAATTCTAAATTAATAAAACCATCAAAGACAGACAATCATTTTTTTGAATGTAAAAAAAATCTTCTTCAAAGCTTCCTGACTCTGCATGGGTAAGAACTGACCTCATTGCATAACCTCTAACCTCATTGCATGGTGAGTCATCTGGTGTATTGCACCAAAAAAAACAAAATAGAGAGTAATATACTAGCGCACAAAATGTCAACTAAAAAACAGGCTGCTTGTGGAAGTACACTATTTTGCCATGTTTGAGTTAATGCAGTGTGAAAAGTATGCATGAACGTTAAAAATGTATGTTTTCATGGTGTAGATATGCCAACAATGCACAAAAACACTTTATACATCCATTTTTGGGTAACAATCATTCATGTGGGCTTGTTCTAATCACCTTTTCTCACTTGATTCCAGCAAAACCCACTGCGTCTGGTCCTATAAAACTGTCTCTGACTGATTCTGGGGAGGTGTTGTGCTCACTGGATATAAAGGGATTTTATCCCAGTGCTATCCATATCAAATGGAATGACAAGAAGACTTCAGAACCAAACAGAATAACTCAGAACAGTGATGGCACCTATAGTGTTTATAGTGAATATAAACTTCCTGGGAGGTTCTTCAGTCTTCCAGACAATGTGGTGAGGGTGTCCTGGAAACACGACTCCATGAAGGACTGGGAGAGCAGAGAGATGTCTGTGCATGATAAAGGTACCAAGAATGATCAGATCCAGGAGTTACTGAATAAAGGATATTTTTCCATGAATCAAAAGGCAGTCATATAATACTTGTACATTAAAAGGAACTGCATTAACTAAAATCAGAATAAGATGTAACAAATATTCTTAGTGTAATGAAGTAACAATGATCCTTAGTTTATTTTAGTGTGTATATAAGCATTGACTAGAGAAGCCTTTCTTAACCCTTTTACCCCAGGGGAACTCCGTAAAATAGTTTTGTCTCACGGAAACTCTGATAAAAATAATTTATCTTGGGTCAGTAGGAAGGATGGTCTTTATTTTGGTGATCAGTGGGAAGAATCCCCCTTCCTTTACATTGGTGGTCAGAATTCCGACTTCACAGACAGATTATTTTATTTTTATTAAGATTATTGGTGTCATGCTGCTAGTTCTGCCAAGTGGCTTTAGGTCTGGAATTATGCACAAACAATCAGATGGGTAGTCAACCAACCAGAAGTCAAGGAACACCTAGCAACCTCTGAAGAAAGTCTGGGGTTCCATGTATAGTGCTTAACACCATAGGAGTCACTGGAAATTAGCCCAGTTTCTTCCCTGGGGATTGCCCTGCAGCCAGACACACAATCTCAGCCACACGTTTCCTCAATAACCAGTCTATGTATTGTTTTTTTTTTTTTTTTTGGAGAACTTGGATAGGGTTGAGGGAATTGAGTGGGATACTCCAAAAACAGAACTATGTACAGAATGAGGGCAATTAACTTCTTTCTAAAAAGCTGAAGCAGAAGTCCTTGCTTGTAGCAAAATGTGGACTTGGCTTGTAATAGAAGTAGTTAAAAGCGCACAAGCTTCTTTAGAGCACTAAGCACAGAGTTCCTTGACAGAGAACTAGAAGATTTTGGCACTTTCAAGTAGTCCCAAACATCACTGGCATACCAATGTTCTCTGTTTTGCTCAATTTCCTGCATGACCTCTTTAGGGACATAAGGAAATTCCAGCCCATACTCTGTAGCCACCCGCTTGTTCAGCAGCCACTGTCAAGTCTAGGCAGAGACGGGGCACTTACATCTCCGGGAGGTACACAAGAATTAGGTGACTTTTGTACCATGGCGTAAAAAGTCATCTTCTTTGACCCACATAAACTGTTTCCCTTGGGCAAAGTCTTGCTAATAGTTGTGGGGTTCCCGTCCGAGGCGATGAACTCTCCGAGTTTAAGGCTAGCCAGCCAGATACATTACACGTTGCAGCCACATCATCAGCATTTGCCCACAACATCTCCTGGGAAATGGTCTCAAACAAGTCATCATCCCCTGACAAGTCCAACAGAGAGTCTATTTCAGAGGCACGTAACTCTTCTGCCGGTAAATATCTGCACACAGTCCCACTAGGTACACTTCCCCCAGAGTTCTCACCCGTTCCTGCAGTGGATTCCTTGGGAGCGATCACTTTCTCTGGATCCGGTCCAGGCAAGTTCTGAGGTAGGCCTCGACCACGGCCGCGGGAGGCTTTCACATATCCCACTTTCTTGTGGACAGGTGCAGAAAAATGGAGTAGGTTTGGAAGGAGCAGCTTCCACGATGTCTCCGGTTGTTCCTTTGGTGGTAGTAACAATACCATCTCCCTCTGAAACATTGGTTGTTGCAGTCGGCCTCGAAGATGTAGGCCCCGCCATAGGAGTGAATGTAGCGGACTCCTCGTTGGCAATGCCCGTGGCCCAATCCATCCGGTAGGCACGAGGTGGCACGGTGGGCTGCTCTACTGTGAACAGGTACTCTCCGCATTGTAGGCATCAAACAAATGGTCGGAGGTTTGCGACCAGTCCCTCGCACTTGTTGCAGAGCATGACCAAGGCCTTTACATCTCCTGTAGTGTACAGTACGAAATGCCCCTGTGGTCTCAGGCGAATCCCTGTATCTGTCAGAAGAGTCCCAGGCAATCGGATACTTGTGGCGTTAATCACAGAGAACATCCTGGGTCTCATAATGGATGGTGCTCCTGGCATGCAAAACATTCTCTTTAGCAGAAGATCCAGACACACGGTGTCTCGTGCAGGAAGAAGACAGACAAACTCCTCCCACTGGTTCCTCTGGTCACGCAACTTGCGGGCTTTTCTTGACTGTGCCTACAGCCTACGCACCAGGCAATGGCCCACAATTAACCCCTTGTACTGAAGTATGGTACAGTCCAGAACCCTCTACTGTGTAGACTTCCAAAAGATAATTTCCTTTAGTTTCGAGAGGTAACGGCAAATCCCGGACTCAAGCCCCCACATGTAGCAATAACCCCTGAAGGAGCTGCTGGTTTTGTTTGGGCTTACCGTTACCTCACCTGCTTGATCTCCGTCTCAGGGGTCCCGTTGGAAAATGGCCCAAAGAATGTGAATTTCCAATGCTGAGTCCTTTTTTGGTTATTAATTTAAAATAAAGGCAAAGTATTTCAGAAAGGGTCAGCGGGTTAGGGGTGAGTTCAGGCACTTAAGATTGGTAGTTTAAATGTATTCTTCAGATCTAGAGGACAACAGCTCCACCGACTGGATCCAGCAACCACCAGATAGGCCCCTCTCACTAGACCTAGCAGCCGGTGGGGTACTTGATAAAGTCTCTGCCACAGACTTACTAATTAACTTAGAACATCACTGAGAGTTCTTGAGAGATTCAAAGATCTGCCATACAATACCAGACTCTTGCAGCCGAACCGGCGATACTGTATGGGCGTTGATCCTGGTTGTGTCCTTTAACTGAGTTTCCAGGCTCCTCCAGAGATACCAGCTTTGCGCACGGTCCTCTGCCAGAAAAGTCCTCCCCTGGATCCTCCAGTTTCTTGGCCTCTCTCCTTAGGCGAGATGGCAAAAGACCACCCCTGGATCAGTAGACCCCAAAGCTGTTTTGGGCCTACTCTCTTAGTTGTATAGCCTCAAGCCAGCTGGCCCGAGGCACAGGATACATGCGGTTCACACCCCAGGCCAGGAGGGCCATGGGGTACAGGTAAAGGAGAACCCAGAGAAACCCACGAAAGACAAAAAACAAAAAAAATGGCGTCGGTATCTTAAATACCATCTCCCAGAATTCACAGCAGGAAGAACACTCCCACTGAGCTATTTCCGAGCAATAGGTGGCATTCAATACATCCAGCTGAACTGTGTTTCCACACTTACTGGCGGTGACAGCGACACCCACAGTCAAGGAGAAACCAGTGCAATCCAGCTGAACTGGCACAGAGACCAGAACTTTTAGAATAATTAGCCTGAAACCTAACTGCGGCCACAGACAACTTAAATTTGAAAAAACAATAGTATCTGCTCATTAGAAGCCGGCGCTACACTGGTCAGTGGAAGTTCAACATGGCACCTCATGGCAAAGTACTCTCTGAGAATCTGAAAAAAAGAATTGTTGCTCTACATAAGATGGCCTAGGCTATAAGAAGATTGCCAAGACCCTGAAACTGAGCTGCAGCACGGTGGCCAAGAACATACACCGGTTTAACAGGACAGGTTCCACTCACAACAGGCCTCGCCATGGTCGACCAAAAAAGTTGAGTACACGTGATCAGGGTCATATCCAGTGGTTGTCTTTATGAAAAAGACGTATGAGTGCTGCCAGCATTGCTGCAGAGGTTGAAGAGGTGGGGGGGGGGGGGGGGTTAGCCTGTCAGTGCTCAGACCATACGCTGCACACTGCATCAAATTGGTCTGCATGGCTATCATTCCAGAAGGAAGCCTCTTCTAAAGAAAGACTGAAAACAGTTTGCCAAAGACAAGCAGACCAAGGACATGGATTACTGGAACCGGACTGGAATGTCCTGTGGTCTGATTAAACCAAGATAAACTTATTTGGTTCAGATGGTGTCAAGTGTGTGTGGCGGCCACTAGGTGAGGAGTGCAAAGACAAGTGTGTCTTGCCTACAGTCAAGCATGGTGGTGGGAGTGTCATGGTCTGGGGCTGCATGAGTGCTGCCGGCACTGGGGAGCTACAGTTCATTGAGGGAACCATGAATGCCAACATGTACTGTGACATACTGAAGCAAGGCATGATCCCCTCCCTTCGGAGACTGGGCTGCAGGGCAGTATTCCAACATGATAACGACCCCAAACACACTTCCAAGATGACCACTGCCAAGCATGTCTCTAGACCTAAACCCTATTGAGCATCTGGAACGCACACACACATACAAAAGGGATCCCTACCGGAAATTGGTCAGCAACAGAGGGCGTCTGGAAATTCCCCCTGAAAATGCCCAAAGGACCCAAGGACAAGGAGATGCGTGGCAACTGTAATAAATATATGAGAGTATATTGGTATGTAGTAATACAGATGAGTATATAAGAGGTTAATAGAGAATGTTACTGACAAAGGTAAAGTGCAGGCATTAATTGCTGGCTAATACGCAACAAAAGAAGCAGACAACCCCCCTCCCCTGGATACCATCCAGGGATATAATTGGGTGGGTTTGAGCCAGAACTGCACTGTGAATAGTATGTATAACAAATGGAAGAATTATTAAAAAATGGTTGTGGTGGTTAACACGGTACCTTGGGGCCCAGCGGTAGGTGGAAAGCAGTGCGTACTGGTAGGCCGGGAGGACTGGTTTCTGCACTTGGTGGGTGTCAGGTAGTGATACCTGATGCCTGGGGGTCATATATAGAGATATGCCGTAAAAATGGATAGTGGGTATAGTGAAAGAGAGATACACATTGGGGATATGAAAAACAATGAGACAATACCTGGGAAGCCTATATGTGGTAGTATTGAGAGTGTCCACCGAGGGTTGGCTGCCTAAAGGAGTAGAGCAGAGATGGAAAATAGTTGGTCAGGCCAGGCTGGATGTAGGAATGCATGTCAAAGAGTCAGGCGAGTGCTTACCAGGATGTGCAGATGACAGGTCCAAAATACAGCAGCTTGAATAATGTGCCAGGATGGCCGCTATAAGTATGCTGGGCTCATAAGGGAGAGGGGGAGGGTGACGCCCCCCGAGGTGGTGGCGCGGATTGGGATTGGTGTTGAGATTGGGAAACTTGTCTGATTTCTTCTTTACTGGAAGTGGGGGTGTGATGGGTAGGTCAGATTGATCAAAGCGACCCAGAAGGTGCTTCAAGTCGATTTGGTCAATGAGGTCAGGTGTTTCATTTTCCTCTAGCAGCTCAACGAGAGTGTCTAGGGCTTCCAATTCGTTTGGTTGGAAGTTGGATTGTGATGGTGGTACTTTGGTATATAGCTGTTTAAGGATAAGTTTCCTGGCAAATAATTGAATATCTTTAACGATTTCGAATTGATCTAAGTCTTGGCTAGGACAGAAGCTTAAACCTTTGGCTAGTACTTGAATTTGTATATTGGAAAGACTATAGGAAGATAGGTTGATAACATTCAGACTATGTGCTTGAGGATCAGTAGATATAGAAGGTTCAGTTCTTACCTGATCCGAATGTCATGAAGTTTCAGAAATATGAGTTGTTTCAACAGTATGATCATCTCGAGACGTGTTTAGGGGAAGAGCTCTAGAACCTGATAATGAGATTCTGGGCAGCAAAGTGTTAGTATCAGACTGGAACATAGAGTAAAGGGGTAGCGTAGAGGTTTTAGTGGTTGAAATATCATGTTGGGTTCTATCGTTAGTGGGAACTTCCATAATATGTTTTTTTTGTGTATTGCCTTGGGAGTTATAGCCCTGGGAATTCCTTTTGGATTTTTTCGGTCTATCAGGGTAATTTGGTCTCCTGGAGGAAGCTGATGAGGCTGAAGAGCCATCAGAGAAGTTAGGGTCATTGGCCTGTGGGCGGGACTTCAGAAAGGGTGTATTTCTAAAGTTTGGAACTTTCCAGTTGTAAGCTTTTTGTTCCTGGAAAGCTTTGGAGTCTCTCAGGAACTTTTTCTCTTTTTTGATGAGAATATCTCTGTTGAACTGTTCTAGATGTTAATTGAGCTCTTTATCAAGTTGGTTGTACATGGTATGTGATTTAAAAGTAGCGAGTCTGATATATAGAGGGTCAAGTTCTTTATCTAATTCGTTTAGGGTTCTTTTATATTCGGAAATGAGTCATCATTACATTGGTGCATTTGGAGAGATTATCCTCCCATTCTTTTTTAAAGATGGGATCGATATTCTCCATGGTTGGAAAAATTTGAATTCTGAGGCCGAAAGGATTTATTTTTTTATCTAGATACTGTTCAAAGGAATGAATGTGCCAATGATTTAGCGATTTTCTTTCCAATAGTTTGTTGAGGGTGAAAAAAACTAAGGATAGTTCAGTATCCTTCTGCTCTTTTTGCGAAAAGTTTTTGTAATGTCCAGACATGGCATTGTTCCAATTTTTATTTGCATAATTGGTCATAATAAGGAGTAAGGTAAGTAAACAAGTATATAATGGATATTTACAGACCGCCTGAGCACCGGGCGAGGAAAAATGGGTATTTGCTACCCGGGAATCATAGAGATAGGGGAGGTGGTGCTGGAGTTGGTCTGGAGCAGGTCTAACTCACATCCTAGAAAGTACAGTATATACGGGGTATATTCCTCTTTGGGGACTTTAAAGGGAGAGAACGCTTGCTTGAGTATAAAGAATTATTTTATTTAGCAGAGAAAAAGGGGTAATTGGTGTGGAAAAAAACAAATCCACGTGGGTAAATACAAACAAAGTATACATATAAAAGATAGTGGACAGGATGCAATGACATAAGCATAAATCTATGACACAGATATGACACAAATACAATTATGTGCGTTTTACTGACGCGTTTCGAGTTTGGCTCTTCTTCAGGGAAATTTAGGATCAGCACATATATGTATTAATAATCTAGAAAGAAAAAATACAATAAGCAAACAGAAACAGATATGCGTATACTAACAATCATAATCAATAAACAATTGTAGGTACTGGTTTCTGAAATGGTTAAATATTGTATATACTGACCCTATCCTGTGTCTTGATATGAGGGCATCCGTAATTTAAAAAGGGGAAGAGGTAGTGTGGAACCCTTGGTATAGTAAACAAGGGTGTTGATGCTGCCTGTGAGTCCCGCCAGAGTCCCGGGATTTGGGGGCCAATGTCCGCCAGTCCCCCCCCCAGAGAAAGAGGAACGCACACACACACACAAAAGGGATCCCTAACGGAAATTGGTCAGCAACAGAGGGCGTCTGGAAATTCCCCCTGAAAATGCCCAAAGGACCCAAGGACAAGGAGATGCGTGGCAACTGTAATAAATATATGAGAGTATATTGGTATGTAGTAATACAGATGAGTATATAAGAGGTTAATAGAGAATGTTACTGACAAAAGTAAAGTGCAGGCATTAATTGCTGGCTAATACGCAACAAAAGAAGCAGACAACCCCCCTCCCCTGGATACCATCCAGGGATATAATTGGGTGGGTTTGAGCCAGAACTGCACTGTGAGTAGTATGTATAACAAATGGAAGAATTATTAAAAAATGGTTGTGGTGGTTAACACGGTACCTTGGGGCCCAGCGGTAGGTGGAAAGCAGTGCCTACTGGTAGGCCGGGAGGACTGGTTTCTGCACTTGGTGGGTGTCAGGTAGTGATACCTGATGCCTGGGGGTCATATATAGAGATATGCCGTAAAAATGGATAGTGGGTATAGTGAAAGAGAGATACACATTGGTGATATGAAAAACAATGAGACAATACCTGGGAAGCCTATATGTGGTAGTATTGAGAGTGTCCACCGAGGGTTGGCTGCCTAAAGGAGTAGAGCAGAGATGGAAAATAGTTGGTCAGGCCAGGCTGGATGTAGGAATGCATGTCAAAGAGTCAGGGGAGTGCTTACCAGGATGTGCAGATGACAGGTCCAAAATACAGCAGCTTGAATAATGTGCCAGGATGGCCGCTATAAGTATGCTGGGCTCATAAGGGAGAGGGGGAGGGTGACGCCCCCCGAGGCGGTGGGGCGGAGGCCCACCCCCGGTGGAGGCCCGCCCCCGGCGGCAAGAGGACTTGCGATTGGTGGAATGGGCAGGATATGGCCGGAGGTGAGCTGGAAAGCTCAGTCCTCCCGGCCACATCCAGCGGCGTCGATAGTTCCCATGACGCCGTCACACCATGCTGTGAGGCGGCGTGCATGGGGATGGTAAACAGCGAGCGCGGGCGCGCTGGACGTGGTGACATCACGGTGTAAGGGGGCAGGGACCGGCATCCGCGTCATCGGCCCGCAGCGCAGGATAGGAGGGGGACAGAGGACACAGACTCGTTCCCGTTCCCCTACATGGATCAGGCCGCTGGTGCTAATGAACAGCATCCAGCGGCCCTACGTGCGCTGAGTGTGACCAAGAAAACGGAGGGGTCAGTGCGGTGGCATAGGGGAGGGAAAGGGAACACCATCCACAACCCAGGGGAAGTGAGCAGGGAGGCAAGGCAGCGGGTGCAATAAAAAGGGGGACATATATGCTGTGCAAGGACCGACATAATATGCAGTGGTGACATTGAGCATAAAGGGTACAACATACCAGAAACCTTTGGGCATGAATAAAGAGCAGAGAAATAAAAATAAAAATAAAAAATAAAACACAGATAAGACAGGAAAAAAGAAGTCCTTATCATCATTGTAAATACATCTTATAAGAACATGGTACCTAGGGGTATTCAGGGTTTTTTTTTGGGGGGGGGGGGGGTTTACAATAATAACTCTGAATATTATTGGTCTGGGGGTTCCCATTCGGAACCACCTGAGGAGAAACCCTCCAAGAAGGGTTTAAAAGATGTAGTGCCATTGAGTCCTGGTGGTAGGGTGGCCTTTAACCTGAAAATCCATCTCTGTTCCATTTGCATAAGAAGCTTGTTTGTGTCTCCTCCACGTAGACCCTGGTGAACACGGTCCAGGATCAAGAAGGAAAATTTTGGGCATTTGCCTTCGTGTATTAAGGTGACGTGTCTGCCTAGAGGTAGAAGCTGTTGCATTCACAGGTAAGGAGGTATACCACTCCGCATGTGAGACAATTGGCATAATGTTTTGGTTTAAAGAGTACGCCATTGGGTAGTATAACATTTTTGGTGATGTTAAGAAATCTGCAATAATTGCAGCCCCCACATTGGAAAGTGCCGTTGTTTTTACAGGGGTCACGTTTGCCCCCTCCTCTATATTCACTACATACGAGACGGGTCTCGGAGTGATTGTGCCCTCCTATAGGTGATCATGGGGGCTGGTGGTACAAATGGGCCCATCTGGGGGTCCATAGTCAGCATGTGCCAGTATCTCGAAATGGCACGTCGGATTGCTCCATGTTGTTTTGTAAAGGTTGTAATAATAGAAATGGGGTGGGCCTTGCTCTTCTTTGATGAAGGATTGTAAAGGATGTCTGAATGTGTTCTCCCCAGTACCTTCTGATAAGATTTTTTGAGGCATTTATGTGAGTAGCACATAAATGCTTGCAGAAGGCGAGTTTTGAGTAGATCAGCCTCTTTTTTGAAGATATGATCCTCTGTACAATTGCGTCTTATGCGCAGGTACTGGCTATACGGGATAGAGGAAATTAGGGGTTGCGGGTGAAAGCTGCTTGCATGTAGTATGAAGTTACCCGCCAAGGGTTTCCTAAAGAGGCCAGTTGTTAAATTACCATGACTATCTTTCAAGATGGTAGTGTCAAGAAAAGTAATATTGTCTTTATTCCAACTCATAGTGAAAGATAAGTTAAAATCATTGGTGTTGAGGTGTTCTAGGAAAGGGGATAGTAATTGTGTCGGGCCACCAGGACTCAATGGCACTACATCTTTTAAACCCTTCTTGGAGGGTTTCTCCTCAGGTGGTTCCGAATGGGAACCCCCAGACCAATAATACTCAGAGTTATTATTGTAAACCCCCCCCCCCCCCCAAAAAAAAAAAAAAAAAAAACCCTGAATACCCCTAGGTACCATGTTCTTATAAGATGTATTTACAATGATGATAAGGACTTATTTTTTCCTGTCTTATCTGTGTTTTATTTTTTATTTTTATTTCTCTGCTCTTTATTCATGCCCAAAGGTTTCTGGTATGTTGTACCCTTTATGCTCAATGTCACCACTGCATATTATGTCAGTCCTTGCACAGCATATATGTCCCCCTTTTTATTGCACCCGCTGCCTTGCCTCCCTGCTCGCTTCCCCTGGGTTGTGGACGGTGTTCCCTTTCCCTCCCCTATGCCACCGCACTGACCCCTCCGTTTTCTTGGTCAAACTCAGCGCACGTAGGGCCGCTGAATGCTGTTCATCAGTACCAGCGGCCTGATCCATGTAGGGGGGCGGGGACGAGTCTGTCCCCCTCTGTCCCCCTCCTATCCTGCGCTGCGGGCCGATGACGCGGATGCCGGTCCCCGCCCCCTTACGCCGTGACGTCACCACGTCCGGCGCGCCCGCACTCGCTGTTTACCATCCCCATGCACGCCGCCTCACAGCATGGTGTGACGGCGTCATAGGAACTATCAACGCCGCTGGATGTGGCCGGGAGGACTGAGTTTTCCAGCTCACCTCCGGCCATATCCTGCCCATTCCACCAATCGCAAGTCCTCTTGCCGCCGGGGGCGGGCCTCCGCCCCACCGCCTCGGGGGGCGTCACCCTCCCCTCTCCCTTATGAGCCCAGCATACTTATAGCGGCCATCCTGGCACATTATTCAAGCTGCTGTATTTTGGACCTGTCATCTGCACATCCTGGTAAGCACTCCCCTGACTCTTTGACATGCATTCCTACATCCACCCTGGCCTGACCAACTATTTTCCATCTCTGCTCTACTCCTTTAGGCAGCCAACCCTTGGTGGACACTCTCAATACTACCACATATAGGCTTCCCAGGTATTGTCTCATTGTTTTTCATATCCCCAATGTGTATCTCTCTTTCACTATACCCACTATCCATTTTTACGGCATATCTCTATATATGACCCCCAGGCATCAGGCATCACTACCTGACACCCACCAAGTGCAGAAACCAGTCCTCCCGGCCTACCAGTACGCACTGCTTTCCACCTACCGCTGGGCCCCAAGGTACCGTGTTAACCACCACAACCATTTTTTAATAATTCTTCCATTTGTTATACATACTATTCACAGTGCAGTTCTGGCTCAAACCCACCCAATTATATCCCTGGATGGTATCCAGGGGAGGGGGGTTGTCTGCTTTTTTTGTTGCGTATTAGCCAGCAATTAATGCCTGCACTTTACCTTTGTCAGTAACATTCTCTATTAACCTCTTATTTACTCATCTGTATTACTACATACCAATATACTCTCATATATTTATTACAGTTGCCACGCATCTCCTTGTCCTTGGGTCCTTTGGGCATTTTCAGGGGGAATTTCCAGACGCCCTCTGTTGCTGACCAATTTCCGGTAGGGATCCCTTTTGTGTGTGTGTGTGTGTGCGTTCCTCCTTCTCTTGGGGGGGGACTGGCGGACATTGGCCCCCAAATCCTGGGACGCTGGCGGGACTCACAGGCAGCATCAACACCCTTGTTTACTATACCAAGGGTTCCACACTACCTCTTTCCCTTTTTAAATTACGGATGCCCTCATAAGATATCAAGACACAGGATAGGGTCGGTATATACAATATTTAACCATTTCAGAAACCAGTACCTACAATTGTTCATTGATTATGATTGTTAGTATACGCATATCTGTTTCTGTTTGCTTATTGTATTTTTTCTTTCTAGATTTTTAATACATATATGTGCTGATCCTAAATAACCCTGAAGAAGAGCCAAACTCGAAACGCGTCGGATAAACGCACATAATTGTATTTGTGTCATATCTGTGTTATAGATTTATGCTTATGTCATTGCATCCTGTCCACTATCTTTTATATGTATACTTTGTTTGTATTTACCCACGTGGATTTGTTTTTTCCACACCAATTACCCCTTTTTCTCTGCTAAATAAAATAATTCTTTATACTCAAGCAAGCGTTCTCTCCCTTTAAAGTCCCCAAAGAGGAATATACCCTGTATATACTGTACTTTCTGGGATGTGGGTTAGACCTGCTCCAGACAAACTCCAGCACCACCTCCCCTATCTCTATTGAGCATCTGTGGGGCATCCTCAAACGGAAGGTGAAGGAGCGCAAGGTCTCTAACATTCACCAGCTCCGTGATGTCATCATGGAGGAGTGGAAGAGGACTCCAGTGGCAACCTGTGAAGCTCTGGTGAACTCCATGCCCAAGAGGGTTAAGGCAGTGCTGGAAAATTATAGTGGCCACACAAAATATTGACACTTTGGGCCCAATTTGGACATATTCACTTTTGTTGCCAGTGGTTTAGACATTAATGGCTGTGTGTTGAGTTATTTTGAGGGGACAGCAAATTTACACTGTTATACGAGCTGTACACTCACTACTTTACATTGTAGCAAAGTGTCATTTCTTCAGTGTTGTCACATGAAAAGATAGAATAAAATATTTACAAAAATGTGAGGGGTGTACTCACTTTTGTGAGATACTGTGTGTGTGTGTGTGTATATATATATATATAAAAAATAGAGAGAGCGATATATGACAGAGTGGCGTGCTGGCTCCCAGGACAGTGACACCCATTCCATTTTAGACTATAGCACATAAAACATCAGACTGTTTAGGTATACAGTATGTGGATGACAGTTAGTATGGGAGAAAAGGTAGGGGTATAAGCAGTTTTCCAATTGCAAGGACATTAATCTGTTATTTTTTATTTGATTTCTGTTACTGATGCTGGTATGACCATCTTCTACTGTATATCTCTTACATGCAGAATTTCCCTGGAAGGCAAATGTACAGGATATCACAGTCCCCAATCTTCTCGTTGGCAGTGCAGCTGCACTGAAGTGTGAGGTGTCCAATGTATTTCCTGATGTCTTGACTGTGAAATGGCTGAAGAAGGAGAAGGGTGGCCAGAAGGTATTCCCTGTGGTCCACAGCCAGACATACACTATCTCAGAGCTCCAACCAGAGAAGCAGAAGGATAAAACATTCACGTATAAGCTGTGTTTGGAGTTCAAACCATCTATCAGTACAGAAGAGGGGGCAGAGTTTATCTACAAGGTGGAACATCCCACTTTGAAAGAGTCGGCAGAGAAGAGCACAGGACCTCTCACTATAAAAGGTGACCCATCTATAACCATGTCCGGTATAGCAAAGCAGACTAGAGGTACCCAAATATGTTGTCATTCCTCTCCAGCAGAACATTTTTGGGCTTACATGGTGTTAATCAACCAGTGATGGATTCATCATTTCCCACAAATTGGGCTTTGATGGGGAACACCTGTGGTCAGGAGCAGTGCTGGGACAAGGCCATTTGGTGCCCAGGGCAAAGATGGCAAACTGCGCCCCCCCCCACACACACAGCAACGCCCCCAGACAGATAGAAACACGCCCCTAGGATACACTTAACCCCTCCCCGCCCCCTAGTGGTTAACCCCTTCACTGCCAGTGACATTTTTACAGTAATCAATGCAATTTTATAGCACTGATTGCTGTATAAATGACAATGGTCCCAAAAATGTGTTAAAATTGTCAGATGTGTCCGCCATAATGTCGCAGTCATAATAAAAATCACTGAACGCCGCCATTACTAGTAAAAAAAAAATATTAATATTAATGCCATAAAACTATCACCTATTTTGTAAACGCTATAACTTTTGCGCAAACCAATCAATAAACGCTTATTGCAATAAATTTTTTTACCAAAAATATGTAGAAGAATACGTATCGGCCTAAACTGAGAAAACAAAATGTGTTTTTATATATTTTTGTGGATATTTATTATAGCAAAAAGTTAAAAATAATGCGTTTTTTTAAAAATTGTCGCTCTTTTTTTGTTTATAGCGCAAAAAATAAAAACCGCAGAGGTGATCAAATACCACCAAAAGAAAGCTCTATTTGTGGGGAAAAAAGGACGTCAATTTTGTTTGGGAGCAACATCGCATGACCGCGCAATTGTCAGTTAAAGCAACTCAGTGCCGAATCGCAAAAAACGCTCTGGTCAGGAAGGGGGTAAATCCTTCTGGGACTGAAGTGGTTAAAACAAAAAGTTAAAAATAATGCGTTTTTTTAAAAATTGTCGCTCTTTTTTTGTTTATAGCGCAAAAAATAAAAACCGCAGAGGTGATCAAATACCACCAAAAGAAAGCTCTATTTGTGGGGAAAAAAAGGACGTCAATTTTGTTTGGGAGCAACATTGCATGACCGCGCAATTGTCAGTTAAAGCAACTCAGTGCCGAATCGCAAAAAACGCTCTGGTCAGGAAGGGGGTAAATCCTTCTGGGACTGAAGTGGTTAAAACAATACAAATACAATTTGGTTTAATGCGATAGAAACAGAGTTTCACACAACAAAACGCTCCCCTTAACATAAAATTTGCCCATCAGAGTGCCCCTTAACATAAAATTTGCCCATCAGAGTGCCCCTTACCATAAAATTTGCCCATTAGAGTGCCCCTTAACATAAAATATGTCCAACAGAGTGCCCCTTAGTATAAAATTTGCCCATGGGTACATTTTATATTAAGGGACACTCTGATGGGCAAATTGTATGTTAAGGGGCACCCTGATGGGCACATTTTATATTAAGGGGCACTCTGATGGGCACAACAAAATGTGCCCCTTAACGTAAAATCTGCCCAACAGAGTGCCCCTTAATACAAAATGTGCCCATCAGTGTTGCTCTTAAAATAAAATATGCCTATCAGAGTGCCCCTTAACATAAAATGTGTCCATTAGCATGCCCCTTAACATAAAATAAGGGTCACGCTGATGGGCACCTTTTATGTTAAGGGGCACTCTGATGGGCACATTTTATTTTAAGGGGCACGCTGATGGGTATATTTTTAATGTGCACACTGATGGGCACATTTTATGTTAAGGGGCACTCTGATGGGCACAAAAAAATTTGTCCATCAGTGTGCCCCTTAGGAAAATATACCCATCAGTGTGCCCCTTAAAATAAAATTTGTCCATCAGTGTGCCCCTTAACATAAAAAAAAAGGTGCCTATCAGCGTGACCTTTAACAAAATATGCCCAGCATATAAAAATATGTATATGCCCACTAGTGATCACTAGTTGGCCCACATACCTTGAATGCAGGAGGGCACGCCGCACAACTGAAATACCAAAGGGGTGCATAGCGGAAGCTGCGAGATATGGAGAGCCTGAGCCAGGACCCGGGAACCGCGAGTAGCAGGGGGCGGGGCGCGCATGTGACGTCATGCTCCTACTCGCGGCCCGTGAGTGCGAGCTCGTCTTCTTTCAACTTTGTCTCCGAGACCTGCGGTGAGGAGCAGGGGGCGGGCACACACAAGCAGCATCCCTGTTTGCTGGGGAGTATAAACTCCCCTCAGTGCAGCCCCCCCCTCTATCAGTATAGACCCCCCTCAGTGCAGACCCCCTCTATCAGTATAGACCCTCCTCAGTGCAGACCCCAACCATCAGTATAGACCCTCCTCAGTGCTGACCCCCCTCCATCAGTATAGACCCCCTCTCAGTGCAGACCCCCCTTTCATCAGTATAAACTCCCCTCAGTGCAGACCCCCCCCCCCTCTATCAGTATAGACCCCCCCAGTGCAGACCCCCTCTATCAGTATAGACCCTCCTCAGTGCAGACCCCAACCACTAGTATAGACCCCCTCCATTGCAGACCCCCCTCTCAGTATAGAATCCCTCTCAGTATCAGTATAGACACCCCCTCAATAGGGATGAGCCGAACACCCCCGGGTTCGGTTCGAACCAGAACCTTCGAACGGACCGAAAGTTCGCGCGAATTTTCGAACCCTATACGTTATAATGGACGCGAACGTTCGAAATCAAAAGTGCTAATTACAACGGCCAATATGCATGTTAATGTCATAAAACAGGTTTGGGGACCCGGGTCCTGCCCCAGGGGACATATATCAATGCAAAAAGAACTTTTAAAAACTAACGTTTTTTCGGGAGCAGTCATTTTAATGATGCATAAAGTGAAAAAAAAAAAGTGAAATTTTCCTTTAAATATGGTACCTGGGGGGTGTCTAAAGTATGCCTGTGAAGTGGCATGTGTTTCCCGTGTTTAGAACTGTCCTTGCACAAAATGACATTTGTAAAGGAAAAAAAGAAGCCATTTAAAACCACTTGCGGCTTTAGGTTTGTTCTTAAGTAGAATCTGAACAGGTACATTATGAAGTGTAGCTCCATCCCCAAAAAATCTATTTTTAAGCTTTTTGGAGAACATAGGGAGGGGTTATCACCCCTGTAACATTTGCTGTCTTTGCACATCTGTTCAGAACATGTCACCTCACTTTCCGTCCCAATGACAAATGTTTTTGGAAAAGTGGGGTTTTAATTGAAACAAGGATTGGTGATAAAGTATCAGTAGAGAGGAGATACCTTTTTCCCAAATTAAATCTAACAGGATAGAATTTCCCTTCCTAGGGGTAGATTTCCTCTCACTTCCTGTTTTCTCTTTCCATTTGCAAGTAGGAGTCGTTTGTAAGTTGGATGTTTGAAAGTAGGGGCCTGGCGTATATACTCTGCAGAAATTTGCCCTATTAGATGTTGGTGTAGCCACAAGACTGGTGGGCACAGGAATGGGCCCTGCTATGAGTTAATAGATCAAGATTTGTAATTGCATGCACCTGTTGAACAGGGCAGAAAAATTGGGGGTGGTGGTGGACGGTGTTGCCACAAGACTGTAAGCTCTCACAGTTACTCTTGGTGGGCGCAGGAATGGGCCCTGCTGTGAGTTATTAGATCAAGATTTGTAATTGCAAGCACCTGATGAACAGGGCAGAAAAATTGGGCCTTTGGCGGTGGTGGTGGACGGTGTTGCCACAAGACTGTAGGCCCTCACAGTTACTCTTGGTGGGCGCAGGAATGGGCCCTGTTGTGAGTTATTAGATCAAGATTTGTAATTGCAAGCACCTGATGAACAGGGCAGAAAAATTGGGCCTTTGGCGGTGGTGGTGGACGGTGTTGCCACAAGACTGCAGGCCCTCATAGTTACTCTTGGTGGGCGCAGGAATGGGCCCTGCTGTGAACTATTAGATCAAGATTTGTAATTACCCGCCCCTGTTAAACAGGGGCTGAAAAATTGTGCCTTAGGCACTGGTGCTGGTGCCACAACACTGCAACCCGGCCCTCACAGATACTGTACTTGGAGCACAGCAGTCACACGTGTTGCGAAGCATGTTTTTAAAAAATTGTAAGTACCCGCCCCTGTTAAACAGGGGCTGAAAAATTGTGCCTTAGGCACTGGTGCTGGTGCCACAACACTGCAACCCGGCCCTCACAGATACTGTACTTGGAGCACAGCAGTCACACGTGTTGCGAAGCATGTTTTTAAAAAAATTGTAAGTACCCGCCCCTGTTAAACAGGGGCTGAAAAATTGTGCCTTAGGCACTGGTGCTGGTGCCACAACACTGCAACCCGGCCCTCACAGATACTGTACTTGGAGCACAGCAGTCACACGTGTTGCGAAGCATTTTTTTAAAAAATTGTAAGTACCCGCCCCTGTTAAACAGGGGCAGAAAAATTGTGCCTTAGGCACTGGTGCTGGTGCCACAACACTGCAACCCGGCCCTCACAGATACTGTACTTGGAGCACAGCAGTCACACGTGTTGCGAAGCATGTTTTTAAAAAATTGTAAGTACCCGCCCCTGTTAAACAGGGGCTGAAAAATTGTGCCTTAGGCACTGGTGCTGGTGCCACAACACTGCAACCCGGCCCTCACAGATACTGTACTTGGAGCACAGCAGTCACACGTGTTGCGAAGCATTTTTTTAAAAAATTGTAAGTACCCGCCCCTGTTAAACAGGGGCAGAAAAATTGTGCCTTAGGCACTGGTGCTGGTGCCACAACACTGCAACCCGGCCCTCACAGATACTGTACTTGGAGCACAGCAGTCACACGTGTTGCGAAGCATTTTTTTAAAAAAATTGGAAGTACACGCCCCTGTTAAACAGGGGCTGAAAAATTGTGCCTTAGGCACTGGTGTGGTGGCATGGATCATTGAGGAGGAGGAAGAGGATAGTCAGTGAACATAAGAGGACAGTCACTCAGCATCAGCATAGGCAGTCTTGAAGGGATGTGACATTAAAAATTATTCGGTTATATCCGCCTCAGGTGCCTGGTAGCTGGTGGTGATCCAAGACTGATTCATTTTGATGAATGTCAGTCGATCAACCGAGGCGGTGGACAGGCGCACCCTATGATCAGTCACAAATCCTCCAGCAGCACTGAATGTGCGTTCGGAAAGAACGCTGGAGGCAGGACAGGCCAGTAGCTCAATTGCATACTGTGCAAGCTCTGGCCAGTGATCCATCCTCAGGACCCAGTAAGCCAGAGGATTTTCGGTGGGAAAGGTGTCCAAGTCTGACCTTGCCCCAAGGTATTCCTGCACCATGTATATCAGACGCTGGCGATGGTTGCTGGAACCGATCATACCTTGGGGCTGCGGACTAAAAAATTGTCTGAACGCATCGGTCAGACGTCCACCTTCCCCACCGCTCCTTCTGCCACTGACCGAAGCCTCAGCAACTCGTCGCCCAGGACCAGGAGTTTGTAGCCTCCCAGTTTCTGGGAACGCGTTGCACAGACCTTTCTGCAAGGCCTCCCTGAGATGTCTCATCCTCTGCTCCCTCTGCGACGGCAAGATAAGGTCCGCAACCTTACCCTTGTACCGCGGATCAAGGAGAGTGGCCAGCCAGTAATGGTCCCTCTCCTTGATCCGAAGAACACGAGGATCCTTCCGCAGGCTTTGCAGGATCAGGGAGGCCATGCAGCGTAGGTTAGCTGAGGCATTCGGTCCGGAGTCTTCTGGGTCACTGAGGATGACATGATCGCCAGCCACCTCCTCCCAGCCACGTACAAGTCCACTGGTTTGTTGGGACTGTACATCATCCCTAAAAGACTGCTGCTGCTGATGCTGAGTGCCAGGCTCCACCTCCATGCTCACACAATCCTCCTCCTCCTCCTCCTCCTCCTCCTCATCCTCTTCCTGTGTGATGGGTGGGACAGAAGGAACACTGTCCGGATAAAGGGGGCCTTGAGAGGCAAGGAAGTCCTCCTCTTCCTGCCTCTGTTCTGCCTCAAGTGCCCTGTCCATTATCCCACGCAGCGTATGCTCCAACAGGTGGACAAGAGGGACAGTGTCACTGATGCATGCACTGTCACTGCTCACCATCCTCGTGGCCTCCTCAAATGGTGAGAGGACAGTGCATGCATCCCTGATCATGCTCCACTGACGTGGGGAAAAAAAACCAAGCTCCCCTGACCCTGTCCTGGTGCCGTAGTCGCAAAGGTACTCATTGATGGCCCTCTGCTGCGTGTGCAGTCGCTGCAGCATGGCCAACGTTGAGTTCCACCTGGTGGGCATGTCAGATATTAGGCGGTTCTTGGGCAGGTTCAGCTCCTTTTGCAGCTCAGTCAGCCGAGCACTGGCATTATAAGATCGGCGGAAATGCACACAGACTTTCCTGGCCTGCCTCAGGACATCCTGTAAGCCTGGGAACCTGCCCAAGAACCGCTGCACCACCAGGTTGAGGACGTGAGCCATGCAGGGCACATGGGTGAGCTGCCCCTGTCGCAGGGCGGAGAGGAGGTTGGTGCCATTGTCAGAAACGACCATTCCTGGCTTAAGCTGACGTGGCGTCAACCACCTCTCGGCCTGCCCCTGCAGAGCTGCCAGAACCTCTGGCCCAGTGTGGCTCCTGTCCCCCAAACACACCAGCGCAAGCACGGCATGGCATCTTTTTGCCTGCGTACTTGCGTAGCCCCTTGTACGCCTACGGAGCACCGCTGGTTCCAAGGACAGAGCACTGGAGGAAGAAGAAGAGGAGGGGGTGGAGGAGAGAGGTGTGTCACAACCAGTAGCAGTAGTCGCGTTTTGGAGGCGTGGTGGCGGAACAACCTCCAACACTACTGCACCTTGTCCTGCATCCCTCCCAGCTGCCAATAGAGTGACCCAATGGGCCGTGAAAGAAAGGTACCGTCCCTGTCCATGCCTGCTGGACCATGAGTCAGCGGTAATATGCACCTTACCGCTGACCGCCCTGTCCAGCGAGGCATGGACATTGCCCTCCACATGCCGGTAGAGAGACGGAATCGCCTTCCGCGAGAAAAAGTGGCGTTTGGGAACCTGCCACTGAGGAACCGCACATTGAACAAACTCACGGAAGGGGGCCGAGTCTACCAACTGAAAAGGCAGCAGTTGAAGTGCTAGCAATTTAGCAAGGCTAGCATTCAACCGCTGGGCATGTGGATGGCTGGGAGTGTACTTCTTTCTACGGTCCAGCAGCTGGGGCAGGGAAATTTGCCTGCTGCAATCGGACGTCGGTGTACTGCAAGTACTTGGTTGTGACACACCGAATTCTACACCTTCAGTCCTCTCAGAGCAGCTTTCAGAGAGGACTGAAGGTGTAGTGGGGATGGAGATCCCAGCTGAGGAGGAGCAAGGAGAGGTCCGCTTAGTTCTTTGGTGTGGGTCTTTTATGTGTGCCTGCCAACGAGCTGCATGGCAGGTCGCCATATGTCTGGTCATGCTTGTCGTGCCCAAGCGGCTGATGTTTTGGCCACGCGAGATACGCTTGAGACAAATATTGCAAATAGCAGTGGTGCGATCTGCTGCACTCGTCTCAAAAAAGGCCCACACCAAAGAACTTTTCTGATAACGTGCAGAGGCAGCGCCCTGCACAGGCGGAGCTCTGCGGTGTTGTACAGTTGCTGTGCTGGCCTCTACCTGGCCTCCAGGGGGCATCCTGCCTCGTTGGACATGTGACGCCGCATCCTCCTCCTCCTCGTCCTCCTCCTCATCCTCTCTCCCTTGAGGCACCCACGTGGAGTCAGTGACCTCATCATCCCCTCCCTCTTCACCACTAGAGCAAACCTGGCAGTAAGCTGCAGCTGGTGGAACAGTACTGCCAGATTCCTCAAGCTGGGTATCGTCATCCGAGCCTTCGAATCGTTGGGCATCCTCCTGGAGCATGTACCCAACACTGTGCTCAAAGAGTTCGGGGGACTCCTCAGGAGGACATGGTGGGTCTAGGGAAGGGGTGGCTGATGATGCTCTGTCAGTACCCTGAGCCTGGGTGAGAGAGGATGAGGAGGATGAGGAGGGCTTGGTCATCCATTCTACCAAGCCTTCAGCATGATGCGGCTCCACATGTCCAGCTGCCGAAAACAAAGACGCGCGTGTCCCATGGCCACGTGCTGATGACGATGCACGACCACGTCCACGTCCACGGCCACGTCCACTAGAAACAGAGCCTGCCTGCCCTGTGTTCTTGGCTCTGCACGCTCTGCCTCCCCTTGGCGGTCTTCCAGCCATTGTAGTCGGTAGTCCTGTGGGTGCTGCTGAGAAGAAAATATAGGAGCTCTGTGTGATGCCACTAACACACTAGAAGTCCTATGGGTGCTTCTGCAAAGAAAATAGAGGAGCTCTGTGTGATGCCACTAACACACTAGAAGTCCTGTGGGTGCTTCTGCAAAGAAAATAGAGGAGCTCTGTGTGATGCCACTAACACACTAGAAGTCCTGTGGGTGCTTCTGCAAAGAAAATAGAGGAGCTCTGTGTGATGCCACTAACACACTAGAAGTCCTGTGGGTGCTTATGCAAAGAAAATAGAGGAGCTCTGTGTGATGCCACTAACACACTAGAAGTCCTGTGGGTGCTTCTGCAAAGAAAATAGAGGAGCTCTGTGTGATGCCACTAACACACTAGAAGTCCTGTGGGTGCTTCTGCAAAGAAAATAGAGGAGCTCTGTGTGATGCCACTAACACACTAGAAGTCCTGTGGGTGCTTATGCAAAGAAAATAGAGGAGCTCTGTGTGATGCCACTAACACACTAGAAGTCCTGTGGGTGCTGCTGAGAAGAAAATATAGGAGCTCTGTGTGATGCCACTAACACACTAGAAGTCCTATGGGTGCTTCTGCAAAGAAAATAGAGGAGCTCTGTGTGATGCCACTAACACACTAGAAGTCCTGTGGGTGCTTATGCAAAGAAAATAGAGGAGCTCTGTGTGATGCCACTAACACACTAGAAGTCCTGTGGGTGCTTCTGCAAAGAAAATAGAGGAGCTCTGTGTGATGCCACTAACACACTAGAAGTCCTGTGGGTGCTGCTGAGAAGAATATATAGGAGCTCTGTGTGATGCCACTAACACACTAGAAGTCCTATGGGTGCTTCTGCAAAGAAAATAGAGGAGCTCTGTGTGATGCCACTAACACACTAGAAGTCCTGTGGGTGCTGCTGAGAAGAATATATAGGAGCTCTGTGTGATGCCACTAACACACTAGAAGTCCTATGGGTGCTTCTGCAAAGAAAATAGAGGAGCTCTGTGTGATGCCACTAACACACTAGAAGTCCTGTGGGTGCTTATGCAAAGAAAATAGAGGAGCTCTGTGTGATGCCACTAACACACTAGAAGTCCTGTGGGTGCTTCTGCAAAGAAAATAGAGGAGCTCTGTGTGATGCCACTAACACACTAGAAGTCCTGTGGGTGCTTCTGCAAAGAAAATAGAGGAGCTCTGTGTGATGCCACTAACACACTAGAAGTCCTGTGGGTGCTTATGCAAAGAAAATAGAGGAGCTCTGTGTGATGCCACTAACACACTAGAAGTCCTGTGGGTGCTGCTGAGAAGAATATATAGGAGCTCTGTGTGATGCCACTAACACACTAGAAGTCCTATGGGTGCTTCTGCAAAGAAAATAGAGGAGCTCTGTGTGATGCCACTAACACACTAGAAGTCCTGTGGGTGCTTATGCAAAGAAAATAGAGGAGCTCTGTGTGATGCCACTAACACACTAGAAGTCCTGTGGGTGCTTCTGCAAAGAAAATAGAGGAGCTCTGTGTGATGCCACTAACACACTAGAAGTCCTGTGGGTGCTGCTGAGAAGAATATATAGGAGCTCTGTGTGATGCCACTAACACACTAGAAGTCCTATGGGTGCTTCTGCAAAGAAAATAGAGGAGCTCTGTGTGATGGGACTAACACACTTCAAGTCCTATTGGTGCTTCTGGGAAGAAAATAAGGTCTGTGTGATGGGACTAACACACTTCAAGTCCTATAGTTGCTTCTGGGAACAAAATATAGGATCTCTGTGTGATGGGACTAACACACTTCAAGTCCTATAGGTGCTTCTGGGAACAAAATATAGCTCTGTGTGTGTGATGGGACTAACACACTTCAAGTCCTATAGGTTCTTCTGGGAACAAAATATAGCTCTGTGTGTGTGATGGGACTAACACACTTCAAGTCCTATAGGTGCTTCTGGGAACAAAATATAGCTCTGTGTGTGTGATGGGACTAACACACTTCAAGTCCTATAGGTGCTTCTGGGAAGAAAATATAGCTCTGTGTGTGTAATGGGACTAACACACTTCAAGTCCTATAGGTGCTTCTGGGAACAAAATATAGCTCTGTGTGTGTGATGGGACTAACACACTTCAAGTCCTATAGGTGCTTCTGGGAACAAAATATAGCTCTGTGTGTGTGATGGGACTAACACACTACAAGTCCTATAGTTGCTTCTGGGAACAAAATATAGGTGTGTGTGATGGGACTCACACTTCAAGTCCTATAGTTGCTTCTGGGAACAAAATATAGCTCTCTGTGATGGGACTAACACACTTCAAGTCCTATAGGTGCTTCTGGGAACAAAATATAGCTCTGTGTGTGTGATGGGACTAACACACTTCAAGTCCTATAGGTGCTTCTGGGAACAAAATATAGCTCTGTGTGTGTGATGGGACTAACACACTTCAAGTCCTATAGGTGCTTCTGGGAACAAAATATAGCTCTGTGTGTGTGATGGGACTAACACACTTCAAGTCCTATAGGTGCTTCTGGGAGCAAAATATAGCTCTGTGTGTGTGATGGGACTAACACACTACAAGTCCTATAGGTGCCTCTGGGAACAAAATATAGCTCTGTGTGTGTGATGGGACTAACACACTTCAAGTCCTATAGGTGCTTCTGGGAAGAAAATATAGCTCTGTGTGTGTGATGGGACTAACACACTTCAAGTCCTATAGGTGCTTCTGGGAACAAAATATAGCTCTGTGTGTGTGATGGGACTAACACACTTCAAGTCCTATAGGTGCTTCTGGGAACAAAATATAGCTCTGTGTGTGTGATGGGACTAACACACTTCAAGTCCTATAGGTTCTTCTGGGAACAAAATATAGCTCTGTGTGTGTGATGGGACTAACACACTTCAAGTCCTATAGGTGCTTCTGGGAAGAAAATATAGCTCTGTGTGTGTAATGGGACTAACACACTTCAAGTCCTATAGGTGCTTCTGGGAAGAAAATATAGCTCTGTGTGTGTGATGGGACTAACACACTTCAAGTCCTATAGGTTCTTCTGGGAACAAAATATAGCTCTGTGTGTGTGATGGGACTAACACACCTCAAGTCCTATAGGTGCTTCTGGAACAAAATATAGCTCTGTGTGTGTGATGGGACTAACACACTTCAAGTCCTATAGGTGCTTCTGGGAAGAAAATATAGCTCTGTGTGTGTAATGGAACTAACACACTTCAAGTCCTATAGGTGCCTCTGGGAACAAAATATAGCTCTGTGTGTGTGATGGGACTAACACACTTCAAGTCCTATAGGTGCTTCTGGGAAGAAAATATAGCTCTGTGTGTGTGATGGGACTAACACACTTCAAGTCCTATAGGTTCTTCTGGGAACAAAATATAGGAGCTCTGCCTGCCTGCCACGAACACACTACAAGTCCTATAGGTGCTTCTGGGAACAAAATATAGGAGCTCTGCCTGCCTGCCACGAACACACTACAAGTCCTATAGGTGCTTCTGGTAACAAAATATAGGAGCTCTGCCTGCCTGCCACGAACACACTACAAGTCCTATAGGTGCTTCTGGTAACAAAATATAGGAGCTCTGCCTGCCTGCCACGAACACACTACAAGTCCTATAGGTGCTTCTGGTAACAAAATATAGGAGCTCTGCCTGCCTGCCACGAACACACTACAAGCCCCTCTTTCTCAATCAATCTTTGTAACTGAATCTATCTAACTCAATTTCTGTAAGTGAATCTCTCTACCTAACTAAATCGAGCAGAGTGTCACAGAATCAGCCTGCTCAATCTGCGCCGGAACAGCATGTGACCGGCGCAGACGGCGTGGCGGCCTTTTATAGGGGGGGGCGTGTACTACAGCCCCTGAGCTGTAATTGGCTACAGGCGTCCTGCCTGTAGCCAATTATGGCTCTTCGAGTTTCCGGGGCTGTGATTGGCCAAGCATGCGGGGTCACAGTGCATGCTTGGCCAATCATCAGCCAGCAATGCACTGCGTCGGCCGCGCCGGCCGCAATGCATTGCGGGGCCGCGCGCATCACCCCAACGTGATGCGTGCGGCCAAAATAGTTCTGGGCTCGCCGAGCGAGCGAACGCCCGGTGCTCGATGCGAACGTGGGTTCGCATCGAGCACCGGGCCCATCCCTACCCCTCAATACAGACCCCCCTCTCCACTTGTGCTAGTAGACTCCCCTCTCATACCGCCCCCCCCCCAACACATGTCCATCTGCATTACAATAATATGTACATACCTCAAAACAGTGCGGGATATGCACAGCGGTGTGTCCCTTAGGCTCCCTCCTCTGCTGCTGCCCATAGGTGTCACTCATCTGGACCCGGGAACCGCGAGTAGCAGGGGGGTCGGGGCGCGCATGTGACGTCACGCCCCTACTCGCAGCCCGTGAGTGCGAGCTCGTCTTCTCTCAACTTTGTCTCCGAGACCTGCAGTGAGGAGCAGGGGGGAGGGCGCACGCAAGCAGCTTCACTGGTTGCTGGGGAAACACGCGGTCCCAGCAAACTAGTGACGGCGAAGGACAGTCACAGGACACTTCACTGCAAGTTTGCATGTTTTCCCTGTGCCTGTGTGTGTTTCCTCCTACACTCCAAAGATATGCTGGTAGGTTAATTAGACCCTGTCCTTGGCCAAGATGTGTATGTGTTTGTAAGCGCGTCAGGACCCTACGGGGTAAAGGACCGCGCTATACCACAGATGGACACCGGTGGCAAAGCACCCTGAGGCGATTCAGTTCACATAGGTATTGCTATACAAGTCACTCATTCACTAATGGACTACTGCAGGTCAAATTCAAAATGAATAAAACCATCAAAGACAGACGATCATTTTTTTGAATGTAAAAAAAATCTTCTTCAAAGCTTCCTGACTCTGCATGGGTAAGAACTGACCTCATTGTATAACCTCTAACCTCATTGCATGGTGAGTCTGGTGTCTGGTGTATTGCACCAAAAAAAAAAAACAGAATAGAGAGTAATATACTAAGACACAAAATGTCAAATAAAAAACAGGCTGCTTGTGGAAGTACACTATTTTGCCATGTTTGAGTTCATGCAGTGTGAAAAGTATGCATGAACGTTAAAAATTTATGTTTTCATGGTGTAGATATGCCAACAGTGCACAAAAACACTTTATACATCCATTTTTGGGTAACAATCATTCATGTGGGCTTGTTCTAATCACCTTTTCTCACTTGATTCCAGCAAAACCCACTGCGTCCGGTCCTATAAAACTGTCTCTGACTGATTCTGGAGAGGTGTTGTGCTCACTGGATATAAAGGGATTGTATCCCAGTGCTATCCATATCAAATGGAATGACAAGAAGACTTCAGAACCAAACAGAATAACTCAGAACAGTGATGGCACCTATAGTGTTCATAGTGAATATAAACTTCCTGGGAGGTTCTTCAGTCTTCCAGACAATGTGGTGAGAGTGTCCTGGAAACATGGCTCCATGGAGGACTGGGAGAGCAGAGAGATGTCTGTGCATGATAAAGGTACCAAGAATGATCAGATCCAGGAGTTACTGAATAAAGGATATTTTTCCATGAATCAAAAGGCAGTCATATAATACTTGTACATTAAAAGGAACTGCATTAACTAAAATCGGAATAAGATGTAACAAATATTCTTAGTGTAATGAAGTAACAATGATCCTTAGTTTATTTTAGTGTGTATATAAGCATTGACTAGAGAAGCCTTTCTCAACCCTTTTACCCCAGGGGAACTCCGTAAAATAGTTTTGTCTCACGGAAACTCTGATAAAAATAATTTATCTTGGGTCAGTAGGAAGGATGGTCTTTATTTTGGTGATCAGTGGGAAGAATCCCCCTTCCTTTACATTGGTGGTCAGAATTCCGACTTCACAGACAGATTATTTTATTTTTATTAAGATTATTGGTGTCATGCTGCTAGTTCTGCCAAGTGGCTTTAGGTCTGGAATTATGCACAAACAATCAGATGGGTAGTCAACCAACCAGAAGTCAAGGAACACCTAGCAACCTCTGAAGAAAGTTTGGGGTTCCATGTATAGTGCTTAACACCATAGGAGTCACTGGAAATTAGCCCAGGGGATTGCCCTGCAGCCAGACACACAATCTCAGCCACACGTTTCCTCAATAACCAGTCTAGGGATTTTTATATATTGTTTTTTTTTTTTGTTGGAGAACTTGGATAGGGTTGAGGGAATTGAGTGGGATACTCCAAAAACAGAACAATGTACAGAATGAGGGCAATTAACTTCTTTCTAAAAAGCTGAAGCAGAAGTCCTTGCTTGTAGCAAAATGTGGACTTGGCTTGTAATAGAAGTAGTTAAAAGCGCACAAGCTTCTTTAGAGCACTAAGCTCAGAGTTTTCTTGACAGAGAACTAGAAGGTTTTGGCACTTTCAAGTAGCCCCAAACATCACTGGCATACCAATGTTCTCTGTTTTGCTCAATTTCCTGCATGACCTCTTTAGGGAAATAAGGAAATTCCAGCCCATACTCTGTAGCCACCCCCTTGTTCAGCAGCTGCTGTGATCAGACAAGTCTAGGCAGAGACCAGGCACTTCCATCTCTGGGAGGTACACAAGAATTAGGGGACTTTTGTACCATGGCATAAAAAGGCATCTTCTTTGACCCACATAAACTGTTTCCCTTGGGCAAAGTCTCGCTAATAGTTGTAGGGGTTCCCGTCCGAGGCGATGCACTCCCCGAGTTTAAGGCTAGCCAGACAGATACATTACATTTTTGCAGCCACATCATCAGCATTTGCCCACAACATCTTCTGGCAAATGGTCTCAAACAAGTCATGATCCCCTGACAAGTCCGACAGAGTCTATTTCAGAGGCACGGTTTTTCTGCCGGTAAATATCTGCACACAGTCCCACTACAGTACATTTCCCCCAGAGTTCTCAACCGTTCCTGCAGTGGATTCCTTGGGAGCGATCACTTTCTCCGAATCTGGTCCAGGCAAGTTCTGAGGTAGGCCTCGACCGCGGCCGTGGGAGGCTTTCACATATCCCACTTTCTTGTGGACAGGTGCAGAAAAATGGAGTAGGGGTGGAAGGAGCAGCTTCCATGATGTCTCTGGTTGTTCCTCTGGTGGTAGTAACAATACCATCTCCCTCTGGAACACTGGTTGTAGCAGTCGGTCTCGAAGATGTAGGCCACGCCATAGGAGTGAATGTAGTGGACTCCTCGGTGGCAATGCCCATGGCCCAATCAATCCGGTAGGCATGAGGTGGCACGGTGGGCTGCTCTACTGTGAACAGGTACTCTCTGCATTGTAGACATCGAACAAACAGGCAGAGGTTTGCGACCAGTCCCTCGCACTTGTTGCAGAGCATGCCCAAGGCCTCTACATCTCCTGTGGTGTACAGTACGAAACGTCCCTGCAGTCTCAGGCGAATCTGTCATGAACTAAGTACTCACCGAGGCCAAGATGCCGAGAGCGGTTGCCCTTGCGACTCGGCGCCCACTGCCCTGAAGGTGACACAGGGACGGTTGGCACCAAGAGGCACAAGCCACCGGTGGGATGGTGACCAGGCGGGGCTCCTGATGTTGTAGAGTAGGGTAGACTGGAGCTGGTTAGTACGTCCACGAAGTCCTAGTTGAGATACAGCAAACAGACTGGGGATCAAACACAGGCAGGTTAGGTAAATGCAGGCCGAGGGTCAAACACTGGTGGATTAGGTACAAAGGTATCCTTGAGCAGGAGAGTCCAAGGCAGGCTAGGGATCAAACACTGGCAGGTTCAGAAGAGAGAGTCCAAGGTACAGGCCAAAGGTCCAGGGCAGGAGAAGGTAACAAATCCAAGTAGGCAAGCAAAAGGTCAAGGTCAGGAGAAGGCAGAGTAGTCAGGACGATCCGGGTTTGGCAACAGGTAAGACAATCTTCAAGGGTCAAGTACAGGATACAAACAGGAAGCAGCTGTCAGACGAACCAGCGTCTGTCTGGGCACAGAGGCCCTCCTTTTATAGGGCCGTTGAGGTCACATGAGGTGATGCCGCGCTACTGCGCATGCGCGCGCGCCGCTTGGCGGGAACACGAGTGCGCACGCGCCGCCGCATCTTCTCCCTGTCACTGGCTATGAGCCGGGAAGCTGAACCCGTGCGCCTGCGCACTAGCGTGCGCAGCGGACGGAAGCCCTGACAGAATCCCTGTATCTGTCAGAAGAGTCCCAGGCAATCGGATACTTGTGGCGTTACCCACAGAGTACATCCTGGGTCTCATAATGGATGGCGCTCCTGGCATCCGAAACATTCTCTTTAGCAGAAGATCCAGACACGCGGTGTCTCGTGCAGGAAGAAGACAGACAAACTCCTTCCACTGGTTCCTCTGGTCACGCAACTCGCAGGCTTTTCTTGACTCCGCCCACAGCCTACGCACCAGGCAATGGCCCACAATTAACCCCTTGTACTGAAGTATGGTGCAGTCCAGAACCCTCTACTGTGTAGACATCCAACAGATAATTTCCTTTAGTTTCGAGAGGTAGCGGCAAATCCCGGACTCGAGCCCCCACATGTAGCAATAATCCCCGAAGGAGCTGCTGGTTTTGTTTGGGCTTACCGTTACCTCACCTGTTTGATCTCCGTCTCAGGGGTCCCGTTGGAAAGTGGCCTAAAGAATGTGAATTTCCAATACTGAGTCCTTTTTTGGTTATTTATTTAATATAAAAGGCAAAGTATTTCAGAAAGGGTCAGTGGGTTAGGGGTGAGTTCAGGCACTTAAGATTGGTAGTTTAAATGTATTCTTCAGATCTAGAGGACAACAGCTCCACTGACTGGATCCAGCAACCACCGGATAGGCCCCTCTCACTAGCCCTAGCAGCCGGTGGGGTACTTGATAAAGTCTCTAACACAGACTTACTAATTAGCTTAGAACATCACTGAGAGTTCTTGAGAGATTCAAAGAACTGCCATACAATACCAGACTCTTGCAGCCGAACCGGCGATACTGTATGGGCGTTGATCCGGGTTGCGTCCTGTAACTGAGTTTCCAGGCTCCTCCAGAGATACCAGCCTTGCGCACGGTCCTCTCCCAGAAAAGTCCTCCCCTGGATCCTCCAGTTTCTTGGCCTCTCTCCTCCAGCGAGATGGCAAAAGACCACCCCTGGACCAGTAGACCCCAAAGCTGTTTGGGGCCTACTCTCTCAGTTGCATAGCCTCAGGCCAGCTGGCCCCGAGGCACAGGATACATTCAGTTCACACCCCAGGCCAGGAGGACCATGGGGTATGGGTAAAGGAGAAACCAGAGAAACCCACGAAAGACAAAAAACTAAAAAAATGGCGTTGGTACCTTAAATACCATCTCCCAGAAATCACAGCAGGAAGAACACTCCCACTGAGCTATTTCCGAGCAATAGGTGGCATTCAATACATCCAGCTGAACTGTGTTTCCACATTTACCGGCGGTGACAGCAACACCCACAGTCAAGGAGAAACCAGTGCAATCCAGCTGAACTGGCACAGAGACCAGAACTTTTAGAATAATTAGCCTGAAACCTAACTGCGGCCTCAGACAACTTAAATTTGAAAAAACAATAGCATCTGCTCATTAGGAGCCGGCGCTACACTGGTCAGTGGAAGTTCAACATGGCACCTCATGGCAAAGAACTCTCTGAGAATCTGAAAAAAAGAATTGTTGCTCTACATAAAGATGGCCTAGGCTATAAGAAGATTGCCAAGACCCTGAAACTGAGCTGACGCACGGTGGCCAAGAACATACAGCGGTTTAACAGGACAAGTTCCACTCACAACAGGCCTCGCCATGGTCGACCAAAAAAGTTGAGTACACGTGATCAGGGTCATATCCAGTGGTTGTCTTTGGGAAAAAGACGTATGAGTGCTGCTAGCATTGCTGCAGAGGTTGAAGGGGTGGGAGTGGAGGGGGGGTCAGCCTGTCAGTGCTCAGACCATACGCCGCACACTGTATCAAATTGGTCTGCATGGCTGTCATTCCAGAAGGGAGCCTCTTCTAAAGAATGACTGAAAACAGTTTGCCAAAGACAAGCAGACCAAGGAGGATTACTGGAACCATGTCCTGTTGTCTGATGAGACCAAGATAAACTTATTTGGTTCAGATGGTGTCAAGTTTGTGTGGCGGCAACTAGGTGAGGAGTGCAAAGACAAGTGTGTCTTGCCTACAGTCAAGCATGGTGGTGGGAGTGTCATGGTCTGGGGCTGCATGAGTGCTGCCGGCACTGGGGAGCTACAGATCATTGAGGGAACCATAAATGCCAACATGTACTGTGACATACTGAAGCAAGGCATGATCCCCTCCCTTCGGAGACTGGGCTGCAGGGCAGTATTCTAACATGATAACAACCCCAAACACACCTCCAAGATGACCACTGCCTTGCTAAAGAAGCTGAGGGTAAAGGTGATGGGCTGGCCAAGCATGTCTTCAGACCTAAACCCTATTGAGCATCTGTGGAGCATCCTCAAACGGAAGGTGGAGGAGCGCAAGGTCTCTAACATTCACCAGCTCCATGATGTCATCATGGAGGAGTGGAAGGGGACTCCAGTGGCAACCTGCGAAGCTCTGGTGAACTCCATGCCCAAGAGGGTTAAGGCAGTGCTGGAAAATTATAGGACATTTTCACTTGGGGTGTACTCACTTTTGTTGCCAGCGGTTTAGACTTTAATGGCTGTGTGTTGAGTTATTTTGAGGGGACAGCAAATTTACACTGTTATACGAGCTGTACACTCACTACTTTACATTGTAGCAAAGTGTCATTTCTTCAGCGTTGTCACATGAAAATATAGAATAAAACATTTACAAAAATGTGAGGGGTGTATTCACTTTTGTGAGATAATGTGTGTGTGTGTGTGTGTGTGTGTATATATATATATATATATATATATAATAGAGAGAGCGATATATGACAGAGTGGCGTGCTGGCTTCCAGCACAGTGACACCCATTCCATTTTAGACTGTAGAACATAAAACATTAGATTGGTGCTTAGGTATACAGTATGTGGGTGACAGTTAGTATGGGAGAAAAGGTAGGGGGATAAGCAGTTTTCCAATTGTAAGGACATTATTCTGTTAACTTTTATTTGATTTCTGTTACTGATGCTGGTATATCCATCTTCCACCGTATATCTCTTACATGCAGATTTTCCCTGGAAGGCAAATGTACAGGATATCACAGTCCCCAATCTTCTCGTTGGCAGTGCAGCTGCACTGAAGTGTGAGGTGTCCAATGTATTTCCTGATGTCTTGACTGTGAAATGGCTGAAGAAGGAGAAGGGTGGCCAGAACTTATTCCCTGTGGTCCACAGCCAGACATACACTATCTCAGAACTCCAACCAGAGAAGCAGAAGGATAAAACATTCACGTATAAGCTGTGTTTGGAGTTCAAACCATCTATCAGTACAGAAGAGGGGGCAGAGTTTATCTGCAGGGTGGAACATCCCACTTTGAAAGAGTCGGCAGAGAAGAGCACAGGACCTCTCACTATAAAAGGTGACCCATCTATAACCATGTCCGGTATAGCAAAGCAGACTAGAGGTTCCCAAATATTTTGTCATTCCTCTCCAGCAGAACATAGGTTTTGGGCTTACATGGTGTTAATCAACCAGTGATGGATTCAGCATTTCCCACAAATTGGGCTTTGATGGGGAACACCTGTGGTCAGGAGTGTGAACTTTTGAGTAGTACCCTAATTTTATGAAACATTGTACCTCTAAGTTGTTCTAGATCAACAGCAGATGGGAAAACAGACTTACAGGATACAGTATATGCCCTAATTATAGGAAGGTTTAATGTGAAATATGTTAGTACTTTAGATTTGGAGTTTTCTGGTAGGAAAGTGGCTGACTCAGAATAATGTGTATAGTTGATACTACTTGAAAATCTAACCAAGGCACGTATTCCTGGTGCTAGCCATTTCAATGAGTGCAGCTAGGAACATATTTTCAGTTTTGTTGAATTAATACTTACTAATAGCATAACATAGCTAATGAGGCAGAAAATAGATTATACACCAAAAACAAATACTACTTCAAAGGGCCGCACAGTGGTGTAGTGGTTAGCACTTTCACCTAGCAGCAATAGGGTCCTGGTTCAAATCCCAACCACAACACCATCTGCCTGGAGTTTGCATGTTCTCCTTGTGCCTGTGTGTGTTTCCTCTGGTTTCCTCCCACACTCCAAAGACTTGCTAGTAGGTTAATTAGACCCTGTCTAAAACTTGGCCAAAATATGTGTATGTGTTTGTAAGTGCATCAGGACCCTACAGGGTAAAGGACTGCGCTATTCCACAGATGGACACCGGCAGCAAAGCACCCTGAGGTGATCAGTTCACATAGGTAGCGCTATACAAGTCACTCACTCATTCACTAATTGACTACTGCAGGTCAAATTCAAAATTAATAAAACCATTAAAGACAAACAATCATTTTTTTGAATGTAAAAAAAATCTTCTTCAAAGCTTCCTGACTCTGCATGGGTAAGAACTGACCTCATTGCATAACCTCTAACCTCATTGCATGGTGAGTCATCTGGTGTATTGCACCAAAAAACAAAGGAAACAGAATAGAGAGTAATATACTAATACACAAAATGTCAAATAAAAAACAGGCTGCTTGTGGAAGTACACTATTTTGCCATGTTTGAGTTCATGCAGTGTGAAAAGTATGCATGAACGTTAAAAATGTATGTTTTCATGGTGTAGATATGCCAACAATGCACAAAAACACTTGATACATCCATTTTTGGGTAACAATCATTCCAGTGGGCTTGTTCTAATCACCTTTTCTCATTTGATTCCAGCAAAACCCACTGCGTCCGGTCCTATAAAACTGACTCTGACTGATTCTGGAGAGGTGTTGTGCTCACTGGATATACAGGGATTTTATCCCAATGCTATCCATATCAAATGGAATGACAAGAAGACTTCAGAACCAAACAGAATAACTCTGAACAGTGATGGTACCTATAGTGTTCATAGTGAATATAAACTTCCTGGGAGGTTCTTCAGTCTTCCAGACAATGTGGTGAGAGTGTCCTGGAAACATGGCTCCATGGAGGACTGGGAGAGCAGAGAGATGTCTGTGCATGATAAAGGTACCAAGAATGATCAGATCCAGGAGTGAATAAAGGATATTTTTCTATGAATCAAAAGGCAGTCATATAATACTTGTACATTAAAAGGAACTGCATTAACTAAAATCAGAATAATGCCGCGTACACACGATTGGACTTTCTGGCAGGATTGTCCGCTGGACTATAGTCCGCCGGACATTCCAACCATGTGTGGGGCTCCGGCGTACTTTTTATTCCCAAAAGTCCGGCGGACCTAGTTTTAAGTTTTGACTTAAAATTGTCCGCCGGACTCGGCAGTCCGGAGGACAATCCCGCTGTCTGTGTGCTAGTCCGCCGGACTTTTAAAATGAATGGACTTGCCTCACACACGGAGAAAAGTCTGTTCATTTAGAACGTGACTCCAGGTAGATGGGACTAGCGAAGCAAGTCAATGCCGCCGCGCTACCCCCGTCACCTGGTATGGATTTAAAGGGGAATCCCTACGCCAAAAAAACGGCGTGGGGGTCCCCCCGAAATCCATATCAGACCCTTATCCGAGCACGCAGCCCGGCCAGTCAGAAAAGGGGGTGGGGACGAGCAAGCGCCCCCCCCTCCTGAGCCGTACCAGGCCGCTTGCCCTGAACATGGGGGGTGCCCTGGGGAAAGGGGGGGCAACCCCAAGGCACCTTGTCCCCATGTTGATGAGGACAAGCGCGTCTTCACGACAACCCTGGCTGTTGGTTGTCGGGGTCTGCGGGCGGGGGGCTTATCGGAATCCGGGAGCCCCCTTTAATAATACCAGATACCGGCGCCCCACCCTATGTGAATGAGTATAGGGTACGATGTACCCATACCCATTCACCTAAGGGAAAAAAGTGTAAATAAAAAACGACACAATTTTTTTTTTAAATACTTTATGGCACAGCTCCGGGGTCTTCTTCCGTCTTGGGGGGGTCTCCTCGCTGGACTCCTCCGCTATCTTCTGCTAGCTCTTCTACTAGCGGAAGAGCCCGGCTTTCTCCTTCATCTCCGCCGCCGTCGTCGTCTGGGGGTCTTGTTCCAACTTCGGGGGTCTTGTCTCGCTCTTCTGTTATTCTTGCCGGGCCTCCGCTTTCTTCTTCCAGCTCTTTTACTTGGGGTGGCCCAGGCTTCTGTTGCCGTCGCTGTCGCCGCCTTCTGCTTCTTCTTCTTCTGCTTCTTGTTCTTCTTTCTTCTTCCGATGTTGACTAGTTGCTGTCTCCTCTTCTAATGGCTCAAACGCGTTGCGCTGCCAGTTATATAGGGACAAGGGGCGGGGCCACCGGCTCATGTCACATGGTAACCCTGCCCCATATGATGTCACAGTCCCAGCATCCTCCGGGACTGTGACATCATAAGGGGACGGGTCACCATGTAACACGAGACAGTGGCCCCGCCCCTTGTCCCTATATAACTGGCAGCGCAACACATCTGGCCATTAGAAGAGGAGACAGCGACGAGTCAACATCGGAAGAAGAAAGAAGAACAAGAAGCAGAAGAAGAAGCAGAAGGCCGGGCCACTGCGAGTAAAAGAGTTGGAAGAAGAAAGCGGAGGCCCGGCAAGAAGAACAGAAGAGACCCCCGAAGTCGGAACAAGACCCCCAGATGGCGGCGGCGACGAAGAAGAAAGCCGGGCTCCTCCGCTAGTGAAAGAGCTAGTAAAAGATCAGAAGATAGCGCAGGAGTCTGGCGAGAAGACCCCCCAAGACGGAAGAAGACCCCCAGAGCTGTGCAATAAAGTATTTTAAAATATTGTGTTGTTTTTTTATTTAAACTTCTTTCCTTAGGTGAATGGGTAGGGGTACATCACGCAAGGCTTTTCTGGATTCTGCCCACAGCCTACACACCAGGCAATGGCCCGCATTTAACCCCTTGTACTGAAGCATGGTGCAGTCCAGAACCCTCTACTGTGTAGACTTCCAACAGATAATTTCCTTTAGTTTCGAGAGGTAACGGCAAACCCCTGACTCGAGCCCCCACATGTAGCAATAACCCCTGAAGGAGCTGCTGGTTTTGTTTGGGCTTACCGTTACCTCACCTGCTTGATCTCCATCTCAGGGGTCCCGTTGGAAAGTGGCCCAAAGAATGTGAATTTCCAATACTGAGTCCTTTTTTGGTTATTTATTTAAAACAAAGGTAAAATATTTCAGAAAGGGTCAGCGGTTTAGGGGTGAGTTCAGGCACTTAAGATTGGTAGTTTAAATGTATTCTTCAGATCTAGAGGTCAACAGCTTCACTGACTGGATCCAGCAACCACCGGATAGGCCCCTCTCACTAGACCTAGCAGCCGGTGGGGTACTTGATAAGGTGTCTGCCACAGACTTACTAATTAACTTAGAACATCACTGAGAGTTCTTGAGTAGAGTTGAGCAGACACCTGGATGTTCGGGTTCGGCAGGTTTGGCCGAACTTCGGAAAAAAGTCCGGGTTCAGGACCGAACTTGACCCGAACTTGACCCCGAACTCCGAACCCCATTGAAGTCAATGGGGACCCGGACTTTTGAACACTAAAATTGCTGTAAAAAGGTCATGGAAAGGGCTAGAGGGCTGCAAATGGCAACAAAATGTTATTAAGAGCATGGCAAGTGATCTGCAAACAAATGTGGATAGGGAAATAACTTAAAATAACATAAAAAAAATAAAAATAAAAAAAGAATGCTGGAGGCCCCCTTCTCAGCAGAAGAGGTACAGGAAGTCATTAAGAACCTCAGAAACTCAATGGCACGATGCCGCACATATGGTGGGAATACCCCAGAATACGCACTTTCTGGAAAAAATTATTCAATTTAATGGATAAGATAGTGGGAAAATAAAATACTTGGAAATTTAAAAAAATTAAAAAATAATAATCTTGACCTAGGAGGACGAAATTCAAATGGAGTAGGAGGTTGAGGTGGCGGTGGATGTGGCGGTGTAGGTGGGAGCGGCAGTGGAGGAGGACGAGGTAGCCAACACTGCTTCAAAAATACAACAATGGCTGGGTAAGGCTAGTGGTGAATGATGTGTCGAATTCTGTCCCCCGTCGCATAGTGTCCGCCCTGTACTGCGCTTGCTCAGTACGTAGGACAAGGGGATTTTGAAACTCTCCGAAGACGATGCGCGGTGACTCCAGGTTCAAGCCACATCATCCGAGGTTGAAGCCTAGCCAAGCGAGCCCGTGAGGGGCCCTGTTACTATGTGCTACCGTATGTCCACTTGGATGGTCGGGCTTGAACCTGCACTCACTGCGCAGGCGACGTTCATCTTTGGAGATTTTGTGAATCTCCTTGTCCTCTGTACTGCGCAAGCACTGCACCTGCGCAGTAAGTGGCCGGACACTATCCGATAGCAAGACAGTTTTCGTCAGAACACCGGTATATGTGTCTATTCTGCACAAGGTACGGCCAAGTCCTGTGGGATCCATGCCTGGTTCATTTTAATGAACGTGAGCTTGTCCACATTGGCTCTGGACAGGCGGCTGCGCTTGTCTGTGATAACGCCCCCTGCCGTGCTAAATACACGTTCAGATAATACACTGGCGGCAGGGCAGGCCAGCACCTCCAAGGCGTAAAGGGCAAGCTCAGGCCATGTGCCCAATTTGGAGACCCAGAAGTTGAAGGGGGCAAACCCGTCATGCAGTACGTGTAGGCGTGTGCACACATACTGCTCCACCATGTTGGTGAAATGCTGCCTCCTGCTAAGACGTTCCATCTCAGCTGGTGGTGCTGGTTGTTGTGGCGTGCTGACAAAGCTTTTCCACATTCCGTCTATGCTAACCCTGCCTCGCAAGGTGCTGGCGGTGCCCCGGCTGCATTGGTGACCTCTTCCTCCATCTCTGCCTTCGCCTTGTGCTTCCACCGTACCCCCGCTTCCAAGTGGGAATGCCACCGGCAGCGCTTCTACCAGCGTGCACTTGTACTCGCGCATCTTACGATCACGCTCCAATGAGGTAATTAAGGACGGCACGTTGTCCTTGTAACGGGGATCCAGCAGGGTGGCCACCCAATAATCAGCACTAGGGTTGAGCAAACCCGAACTGTAAAGTTCGGGTCCGTACCGGACTTTAGGGTGTTCGGGTCCCGGACTTTAGGGTGTTCGGGGATTTAATGTTGCTTTTAAAAATGTCTTTTAAAAGTACTCGCGGCTATATGAATTGATATTCATATAGCCGCGAGTGCTTTTAATACAGAGAACAGTCATTGAAGTCATTTATTTCTAAAAAGTTAGTAATAAAAAGTGTTTGGGGACCTGGGTCCTGCCCCAGGGGACATGTATCAATGCAAAAAAAACGTTTAAAAACGGCCGTTTTTTTGTGAGCAGTGAATTTAATAATGATTAAATTGAAACAATAAAAGTGTAATATTCCTTTAAATTTCGTACCTGGGGGGTGTCTATAGTATGCATGTAAAGGGGCACATGTTTCCAGTGCTTAGAACTGTCCCTGCAAAAAGTGTCATTTTTTGCAGAAAAGAAAGCTATTTAAAATCACTCGCGCCTATATAAATTGTCGGCTCCCGTAATACAGAGAACAGTCATTCATTGAAAAGTCATTCATAAAAAAAAAGTCATTGATAAAAAAAAAAAAAAAAAAAAAACATAGGGGTCCCCCCAAATTCAATAACCAGGCCCTTCAGGTCTGGGATGGATATTAAGGGGGATCCCAGCCAAAAAATGGCGTAGGGTCCCCCCCTCAAAATCCATACCAGACCCTTGAGGTCTGGGATGGATTTTAAGGGGAAACCCAGCCAAAAAAAATGGCGTGAGGTCCCCCTCAAAATCCATACCAGACCCTTATCCGAGCACGCAACCTGGCAGGCCGCAGGAAAAGAGGGGGGGACGAGAGCGGCCCCCCCTTCCCGCCTGAACCTTACCAGGCCACATGCCCTCAACATTGGGAGGATGCTTTGGGGGTCTAAGACCCCCAAAGCCTCTTGTCCCCATGTTGATGAGGACAGGGGCCTCATCCCCACAACTGTGCCCGGTGGTTGTGGGGGTCTGCGGGCAGGGGGCTTATTGGAATCTGGAAGCCCCCTTTAACAAGGGGACCCCCAGATCCCGCCCCCCCCCTGTGTGAAATGGTAAGGGGGTACAAAAGTACCCCTACCATTTCACCAAAAAAGTGTCAAAAATGGTAAAAATTACAGGAGACAGTCTTTGACAATTCCTTCTTCTTTCTTCTTTCTTCTGGTCTTCCTTTCTTCATCTTCTCCTTCTGGCATCTTCTTCTTCCATCTTCTTCTTCCTCCGATCTGCTTCTTCTTGGCCTTCTCGTCCAGCATCGGTGTCTCTTCTGGGCCGCTCCGTGCAATGGGAGGCTCCCGCTGGGTGAGGCTTCTCTTCGGTATCTTCTTCCACGGCGTCGGTCTCTGAGGCTTCTCTCCGGTATCTTCTTCCAGGGCGCCGGTCTCTTCTTGGGCCACTCCTCGCAATGGGAGGCTCCCGGTGTGTGAGGCTTCGCTTGGGCTGACAGTTCTTTTATAACGGAGGGCGGGGCCACCTGGTAACCTCGCCCCCCTCTGACACATGGGAACGTCATGGGGACTTCCCTATGGCTTTCCCCGCGCACAGACGGCCCGCACTTTCTGCAGCAGCTCTGGCATATCGGGGTAATTCTTCAGGAACCTCTGGACCACCAAGTTCAGCACATGCGCCAGGCAAGGGATGTGCGTCAAACCGACAAGGCCCAGAGCTGCTACGAGATTTCCCCCATTATCACACACCACCAGGCCGGGCTTGAGGCTCACTGCCACCAACCACTCATCGGTCTGTTGTTCCATGTCCCTCCACAACTCCTGCGCGGTGTGGGGTTTTTCCCCCAAACAGGAAAGTTTTAAAGCTGCCTGCTGTCGTTTAGCCCTGGCTGTGCTGAAGTTGGTGGTGAAGGTGTTACGCTGACCGGATGAGGAGGCGGTAGAGGATGAGGAGGCGGAGTAGGAGGAGTTAGCAACAGGAGGCAAACTGAAGTGCCCTGCAATCCTCGGTGGTGGAAGGACATGCGCCAAACTGCTATCCGCCTCAGGCCCAGCCGCCACTACATTTACCCAGTGTGCTGTTAGGGAGATATAACGTCCCTGACCGTGCTTACTGGTCCACGCATCCGTAGTTAGGTGGACCTTGCCACAGATGGCGTTGCGCAGTGCACACCTGATTTTGTCCCCCACTTGGTTGTGCAGGGAAGGGATAGCAAAGACATGCTGGTAGGTTAATTAGATCCTGTCGATAAAATTGGCCAAATATGTGTATGTTGTATGTGTTTGTAAGCGTGTCAGGACCCCACAGGGCAAGGACCGCACTATACCACAGATGGACACCAGTGGCAAAAAGCGCCCTGAGGCGATTCAGTTCGCATAGGTTGCGCTATACAAGTCATTCATTCATTCATTCATTCATAGCTCGTCTGGAAAAGTAGTGGCGGCTGGGCACGACGTACTGTGGGACAACCAATGACATCAGCCTTTTAAAACTCTGCGTCTCCACCAGACGGAATGACAGCATTTCAAAGGCGAGGAATTATGAAATGCTGGCATTTAGGGCCAGGGATCGCGGGTGGCTAGGGGGGTACTTCCTCTTCCGCTCCAGTGTTTGGGAAATAGAGAGCTGAACGCTTCCATGGGACATTGTGGAGATGGTTGGTGACCCAGGTGGTAGTGTTGCTGGCAGATCCTCTGTTTGCGGGTTGGCAGGTGTCACTGTCACTACAGAGGTAGATGAAGAGGCCGAGACTGCAGCAGAAGAGGAAGCAGGAGGAGCCAGAGACCTTTCTTGGTTTTTGAGGTGTCTACTCCACTGCATCTCGTGCTTTGCACTTAGATGCCTGGTCATGCAGGTTGTGCTCAGGTTGAGAACGTTTATGCCTCGCTTCAGGCTCTGATTGCACAGCGTGCAAACCACTCGTGTCTTGTCATCAGCACATTGTCTGAAGAACTGCCACGCTAGGGAACTTCTTGCACCTGGCTTTGGTGTGCTCGGTCCCTTGCTGCGTTGGGCAGTAGCAGACGTACTGTCTAGGGGACGGACGCTCCACTTTTGCACCCTGCTCCCTCTTCTGCTGTGCTGGTGGCTCTGTGCGACCACCACCTCTTCCTCTCAACTACACTGGTCACCTGCATGACGTTGATTCCATGTGGGGTCAAGGACCTCATCGTCCTCCACATCATCTTCCACCCAAAATTCACCCATGCCCTCCTTGTCGGTCTGCACAATGGCGAAAGCAGCAGCAGTTGGCACCTGCGATGGTCCTCCCATGTACTCATCATAAAACATAAGTGGTTGGGCATCGGTGCACACAATCTCTTCCACTTCTGGGGCAGGGCTAGGTGGATGGCCCTGGGAAACCCTGCTAACAGAGTCATCAAAAAGCAGAAGAGACTGCTGCATGATTTGGGGCTCAGACTGATTGGCTGATTTGCAAGGGGGTGAGGTGAAAGACTGATGGACATCAGCTGCAGGTGCCAACTCTGAACTTTCATCAGGAGACTGGGTGGGAGACAATGTGAAGGAACCAGAGGCACTGTCAGCAGCAACCCAATCTACTATCGCCTGTACTTGTCCTGGCCTCAACATTCGTACAGCCTCATTAGGCACGCCAAAATACTGCTGCAGGCTCTGTCGCCTACTCGCACCTGAGGAAGGTGTTTCACTAGTGCGTGTAGCTGGCACAGATCGACCACGTCCTCTCCCTGCAACAGGAGCGCCACCAGCAGCACCACGACCCGGGCCACGTCCCCTTTTTGATGATCTCCTCATATTTTCAAAATGTATGATCTCGCCCTAAATGGGTGTTTTTGTATATAGCAGAATACACGGACAGTGTCTAAAGCATTTATGAACACGCAGAAAATGCTATTGGGAAAAAAAAAACACTGCAAAATTAAAATTTTTTGCAATGTTTTTCCAATATCAGAATACACGGACAGTATGTAAAGCGTTTATGAAAACGCAGAAAATGGTATTGGGAAGAAAAAAAACACTGCAAAAGAAAAAAATTTTGCAATGTTTTTCCAATATAAGAATACACGGACAGTATGTAAAGCATTTATGAAAACGCAGAAAATGCTATTGGGGAAAAAAAAACACAGCAAAATTTAATTTTTTTGCAATGTTTTTCCAATATCAGAATACACGGACAGTATGTAAAGCGTTTTTAAAAATGCAGAAAATGCTATTGGGAAGAAAAAAAACACTGCAAAATTAATTTTTTTTGCAATGTTTTTCCAATATCAGAATACACGGACAGTATGTAAAGCGTTTATGAAAACGCAGAAAATGCTATTGGGAAGAAGAAAAACACTGCAAAATTATTTTTTTTTGCAATGTTTTTCCAATATCAGAATACACGGACAGTATGTAAAGCGTTTATGAAAACGCAGAAAATGCTATTGGGAAGAAAAAAAACACTGCAAAATTAAATTTTTTTGCAATGTTTTTCCAATATCAGAATACACGGACAGTATGTAAAGCGTTTTTAAAAACGCAGAAAATGCTATTGGGAAGAAAAAAAATACCGCAAAATTAAATTTTTTTGCAATGTTTTTCCATTATCAGAATACACGGACAGTATGTAAAGCGTTTATGAAAACGCAGAAAATGCTATTGGGAAGAAAAAAAACACTGCAAAATTAAAAATTTTTTCAATGTTTTTCCAATATCAGAATACACGGACCATATGTAAAGCGTTTATGAAAACGCAGAAAATGCTATTGGGGGAAAAAAAACACAGCAAAATTAAATTTTTTTGCAATGTTTTTTCAATATCAGAATACAAGGACAGTATGTAAAGTGTTTATGAAAACACATAAAATGCTATTGGGGAAAAAAAAACACATCAAAATAAATTTTTTTTGCAATGTTTTTCCAATATACGAATACACGGACAGTATGTAAAGCGTTTATGAAAACGCAGAAAATGCTATTGGTAGGCATGGCTGTGATGGCTTCTAAAGGCACACTAGTGAAACGATCGTCGATTGGCTGCCCTGCAGCTGTTAAAAAGGCGCCAATACAGCGCCGAACACTGGACCCGAACCCGAACTTACAGCCAATAGTTCGGGTTCGGGTCCCGAACACCCAAAAGTCCGGTACGGACCCGAACTTTACAGTTCGGGTTCCCTCAACCCTATTCTTGAGAGATTCAAAGAACTGCCATACAATACCAGACTCTTGCAGCCAAACCGGCGATACTGTATGGGCATTGATCCGGGTTGCCTCCTTTAACTGAGTTTCCAGGCTCCTCCAGAGATACCAGCCTTGTGCACGGTCCTCTCCCAGAAAAGTCCTCCCCTGGATCCTCCAGTTTCTTGGCCTCTCTCCTCAGGCGAGACGGCAAAATACCACCCCTGGATCAGTAGACCCCAAAGCTGTTTTGGGCCTACTCTCTTAGTTGCATAGCTTCAGGCCAGTCGGCCCCGAGGCACAGGATACACGCGGTTCACACCCCAGGCCAGGAGGGCCATGGGGTATGGGTAAACGAGAACCCAGAGAAACCCACGAAAGACAAAAAACTAAAAAAATGGCGTCGGTACCTTAAATACCATCTCCCAGAAATCACAGCAGGAAGAACACTCCCACTAAGCTATTTCCAAGCAATAGGTGGCATTCAATACATCCAGCTGAACTGTGTTTCCACACTTACCGGTGGTGACAGCGACACCCCAGTCAAGGAGAAACCAGTGCAATCCAGCTGAACTGGCACAGAGACCAGAACTTTTAGAATAATTAGCCTGAAACCTAACTGCGGCCTCAGACAACTTAAATTTGAAAAAACAATAGCATCTGCTCATTAGGAGCCGGCGCTACACTGGTCACTGGAAGTTCAACATGGCACCTCATGGCAAAGAACTCTCTGAGAATCTGAAAAAAAGAATTGTTGCTCTACATAAAGATGGACTAGGCTATAAGAAGATTGCCAATACCCTGAAACTGAGCTGACGCATGGTGGCCAACATACAGCGGTTTAACAGGACAGGTTCCACTCACAACAGGCCTCGCCATGGTCGACCAAAAAAGTTGAGTACAGGTGATCAGGGTCATATACAGTGGTTGTCTTTGGGAAAAAGACGTATGAGTGCTGCTAGCATTGCTGCAGAGGTTGAAGGGGTGGGTGTGCGGGGGGGGGGGGGGGGGGTCAGCCTGTCAGTGCTTAGACCACTGCATCAAATTGGTCTGCATGGCTGTCATTCCAGAAGGAAGCCTCTTCTAAAGAAAGACTGCAAACAGTTTGCCAAAGACAAGCAGACCAAGACATGGATTACTGAAACCATGTCCTGTGTTCTGATGAGACCAAGATGAACTTATTTGGTTCAAATGGTGTCAAGCGTGTGTGGCGGCAACTAGGTGAGGAGTACAAAGACAAGTGTGTCTTGCCTACAGTCAAGCATGGTGGTGGGAGTTTCATGGTCTGGGGCTGCATGAGTGCTGCTGGCACTGGGGATCTACAGTTCATTGAGGGAACCATGAATGCCAACATGTACTGTGACATCCTGAAGCAAGGCATGATCCCCTTTCCTTCAGAGACTGGGCTGCAGGGCAGTATTCCAACATGATAACGACCTCAAACACACCTCCAAGATGACCACTGCCTTGCTAAGAAGCTGAGGGTAAAGGTGATGGACTGGCCAAGCATGTCTCCAGACCTAAACCCTATTGAGCATCTGTGGTGCATCCTCAAACAGAAGGTGGAGGAGTGACAAGGTCTCTAACATTCACCAGCTCCATGATGTCGTCATTAAGGAGTGGAAGAGGACTCCAGTGGCAACCTGTGAAGCTCTGGTGAACTCCATGCCCAAGAGGGTTAAGGCAGTGCTGGAAAATTATAGTGGCCACGCAAAATATTGACACTTTGGGCCCAATTTGGACATTTTCACTTGGCGTGTACTCACTTTTGTTGCCAGCGGTTTAGACATTAATGGCTGTGTGTTGAGTTATTTTGAGGGGACAGCAAATTTACACTGTTATACAAGCTGTACACTCACTACTTTACATTGTAGCAAAGTGTCATTTCTTCAGTGTTGTCACATGAAAAGATAGAATAAAATATTTACAAAAATGTGAGGGGTGTACTCACTTTTGTGAGATACTGTGTGTGTGTGTGTGTATATATATATATATATATATATATATATATATATATATATATATAAAATAGAGAGAGAGAGAGAGATGACAGAGTGGCGTGCTGGCTCCCAGGACAGTGACACCCATTCCATTTTAGACTGTAGCACATAAAACATCAGATTGGTGTTTAGGTATACAGTATGTGGGTGACAGTTAGTATGGGAGAAAAGGCAGTTTTCCTATTGTAAGGACATTAATCTGTTAACTTTTATTTGATTTCTGTTACTGATGCTGGTATGACCATCTTCCACCGTATATCTCTTACATGCAGATTTTCCCTGGAAGGCAAATGTACAGGATATCACAGTCCCCAATCTTCTCGTTGGCAGTGCAGCTGCACTGAAGTGTGAGGTGTCCAATGTATTTCCTGATGTCTTGACTGTGAAATGGCTGAAGAAGGAGAAGGGTGGCCAGAACTTATTCCCTGTGGTCCACAGCCAGACATACACTATCTCAGAGCTCCAACCAGAGAAGCAGAAGGATAAAACATTCACGTATAAGCTGTGTTTGGAGTTCAAACCATCTATCAGTAGAGAAGAGGGGGCAGAGTTTATCTACAAGGTGGAACATCCCACTTTGAAAGAGTCGGCAGAGAAGAGCACAGGACCTCTCACTATAAAAGGTGACCCATCTATAACCTTGTCCTGTATAGCAAAGCAGACTAGAGGTTCCCAAATATTTTGTCATTCTTTTCCAGCAGAACATAGGTTTTGGGCTTACATGGTGTTAATCAACCAGTGATGGATTCAGCATTTCCCACAAATTGGGCTTTGATGGGGAACACCTGTGGTCAGGAGTGTGAACTTTTGAGTAGTACCCTAATTTTATGAAACATTGTACCTCTAAGTTGTTCTAGATCAACAGCAGATGGGAAAACAGACTTACAGGATACAGTATATGCCCTAATTATAGGAAGGTTTAATGTGAAATATGTTAGTACTTTAGATTTGGAGTTTTCTGGTAGGAAAGTGGCTGACTCAGAATAATGTGTATAGTTGATGCTACTTGAAAATCTAACCAAGGCACGTATTCCTGGTGCTAGCCATTTCAATGAGCGCAGCTAGGAACATATTTTCAGTTTTGTTGAATTAATACTTACTAATAGCATAACATAGCTAATGAGGCAGAAAATAGATTATACACCAAAAACAAATACTACTTCAAAGGGCCGCACAGTGGTGTAGTGGTTAGCACTTTCACCTAGCAGCAATAGGGTCCTGGTTCAAATCCCAACCACAATACCATCTGCCTGGAGTTTGCATGTTCTCCTTGTGCCTGTGTGTGTTTCCTCTGGTTTCCTCCCACACTCCAAAGACTTGCTAGTAGGTTAATTAGACCCTGTCTAAAACTTGGCCAAAATATGTGTATGTGTTTGTAAGTGCATCAGGACCCTACAGGGTAAAGGACTGCGCTATTCCACAGATGGACACCGGCAGCAAAGCACCCTGAGGTGATCAGTTCACATAGGTAGCGCTATCCAAGTCACTCACTCATTCACTAGTGGACTACTGCAGGTCAAATTCAAAATTAATAAAACCATTAAAGACAAACAATCATTTTTTTGAATGTAAAAAAAATCTTCTTCAAAGCTTCCTGACTCAGAATAGAGAGTAATATACTAATACACAAAATGTCAAATAAAAAACAGGCTGCTTGTGGAAGTACACTATTTTGCCATGTTTGAGTTCATGCAGTGTGAAAAGTATGCATGAACGTTAAAAATGTATGTTTTCATGGTGTAGATATGCCAACAATGCACAAAAACACTTGATACATCCATTTTTGGGTAACAATCATTCCGGTGGGCTTGTTCTAATCACCTTTTCTCATTTGATTCCAGCAAAACCCACTGCGTCCGGTCCTATAAAACTGTCTCTGACTGATTCTGGAGAGGTGTTGTGCTCACTGGATATACAGGGATTTTATCCCAATGCTATCCATATCAAATGGAATGACAAGAAGACTTCAGAACCAAACAGAATTACTCTGAACAGTGATGGTACCTATAGTGTTCATAGTGAATATAAACTTCCTGGGAGATTCTTCAGTCTTCCAGACAATGTGGTGAGAGTGTCCTGGAAACATGGCTCCATGGAGGACTGGGAGAGCAGAGAGATGTCTGTGCATGATAAAGGTACCAAGAATGATCAGATCCAGGAGTTACTGAATAAAGGATATTTTTCTATGAATCAAAAGGCAGTCATATAATACTTGTACATTAAAAGGAACTGCATTAACTAAAATCAGAATAATGCCGCGTACACACGATCGGACTTTCCGGCAGGATTGTCCGCTGGACTATAGTCCACCGGACATTCCAACCATGTGTGGGGCTCCGGCGTACTTTTTATTCCCAAAAGTCCGGCGGACCTAGTTTTAAGTTTTGACTTAAAATTGTCCGCCGGACTCGGCAGTCCGGAGGACAATCCCGCTGTCTGTGTGCTAGTCCGCCGGACTTTTGAAATGAATGGACTTGCCTCACACACGGAGAAAAGTCAGTTAATTTAGAACGTGACTCCAGGTAGACGGGACTAGCGAAGGAAGTCAATGCCGCCGCGATACCCCCGTCACCTGGTATGGATTTAAAGGGGAATCCCTACGCCAAAAAAACGGCGTGGGGGTCCCCCCGAAATCCATATCAGACCCTTATCCGAGCACGCAGCCCGGCCAGTCAGGAAAGGGGGTGGGGACGAGCAAGCGCCTCCTGAGCCGTACCAGGCCGCGTGCCCTGAACATGTTGGGTGCGGCCCCCCAACCCCAAAGCACCTTGTCCCCATGTTGATGAGGACAAGGGCCTCTTCCCGACAACCCTGGCTGTTGGTTGTCGGGGTCTGTGGGCGTGGGGCTTATCGGAATCTGGGAGCCCCCTTTAATAATACCAGATACCAGATACCGGCGCCCCACCCTATGTGAATGAGTATGGGGTACGATGTACCCATACCCATTCACCTAAGGGAGAAAAGTGTAAATAAAAAACGACACAATTTTTTAAAAATACTTTATGGCACAGCTCCGGGGTCTTCTTCCGTCTTGGGGGGGTCTTCTCGCCGGACTCCTCCGCTATCCTCTGCTAGCTCTTTTACTAGCGGGGGAGCCCGGCTTTCTCCTTCATCGCCGCCGTCGTCGTCTGGGGGTCTTTTTCCGACTTCGGGGGTCTTGTCCCGCTCTTCTGTTATTCTTGCCTGGCCTCCGATTTCTTCTTCCAGCTCTTTTACTTGGGGTGGCCCGGGCTTCTGTTGCCGTCGCTGTCGCCGCCTTCTGCTTCTTCTTCTTCTGCTTCTTGTTCTTCTTTCTTCTTCCGATGTTGACTCGTTGCTGTCTCCCCTTCTAATGGCTCAAACGTGTTGCGCTGCCAGTTATATAGGGACAAGGGGCGGGGCCACCGGATCATGTCACATGGTGACCCCGCCCCATATGATGTCACAGTCCCAGCATCCTCCGGGACTGTGACATCATAAGGGGACGGGTCACCATGTAACACGAGACAGTGGCCCCTCCCCTTGTCCCTATATAACTGGCAGCGCAACACGTCTGGCCATTAGAAGAGGAGACAGCGAAGAGTCAACATCGGAAGAAGAAAGAAGAACAAGAAGCAGAAGAAAAAGCAGAAGGCCGGGCCACTGCGAGTAAAAGAGTTGGAAGAAGAAAGCGGAGGCCCGGCAAGAAGAACAGAAGAGACCCCCGAAGTCGGGCTCCTCCGCTAGTGAAAGAGCTAGTAAAAGATAGTAAAAGATCAGAAGATAGCGGAGGAGTCTGGCGAGAAGAGGTAACGGCAAACCCCGGACTCGAGCCCCCACATGTAGCAATAACCCCTGAAGGAGCTGCTGGTTTTGTTTGGGCTTACCGTTACCTCACCTGCTTGATCTCCATCTCAGGGGTCCCGTTGGAAAGTGGCCCAAAGAATGTGAATTTCCAATACTGAGTCCTTTTTTGGTTATTTATTTAAAACAAAGGTAAAGTATTTCAGAAAGGGTCAGCGGTTTAGGGGTGAGTTCAGGCACTTAAGATTGGTAGTTTAAATGTATTCTTCAGATCTAGAGGACAACAGCTTCACTGACTGGATCCAGCAACCACCGGATAGGCCCCTCTCACTAGACCTAGCAGCCGGTGGGGTACTTGATAAAGTCTCTGCCACAGACTTACTAATTAACTTAGAACATCACTGAGAGTTCTTGAGAGATTCAAAGAACTGCCATACAATACCAGACTCTTGCAGCCGAACCGGCGATACTGTATGGGCATTGATCCGGGTTGCCTCCTTTAACTGAGTTTCCAGGCTCCTCCAGAGATACCAGCCCTATGCACGGTCCTCTCCCAGAAAAGTCCTCCCCTGGATCCTCCAGTTTCTTGGCCTCTCTCCTCAGGCGAGACGGCAAAATACCACCCCTGGATCAGTAGACCCCAAAGCTGTTTTGGGCCTACTCTCTTAGTTGCATAGCTTCAGGCCAGCCGGCCCCGAGGCACAGGATACACGCGGTTCACACCCCAGAACACTCCCACTGAGCTATTTCCGAGCAATAGGTGGCATTCAATACATCCAGCTGAACTGTGTTTCCACACTTACCGGCGGTGACAGCGACACCCACAGTCAAGGAGAAACCAGTGCAATCCAGCTGAACTGGCACAGAGACCAGAACTTTTAGAATAATTAGCCTGAAACCTAACTGCGGCCTCAGTCAACTTAAATTTTAAAAAACAATTGCATTTGCTCATTAGGAGCCGGCGCTACACTGGTCACTGGAAGTTCAATATGGCACCTCATGGCAAAGAACTCTCTGAGAATCTGAAAAAAAAGAATTGTTGCTCTACATAAAGATGGCCTAGGCTATAAGAAGATTGCCAATACCCTGAAACTGAGCTGACGCATGGTGGCCAACATACAGCGGTTTAACAGGACAGGTTCCACTCACAACAGGCCTTGCCATGGTCGACCAAAAAAGTTGAGTACAGGTGATCAGGTTCATATACAGTGGTTGTCTTTGGGAAAAAGACGTATGAGTGCTGCTAGCATTGCTGCAGAGGTTGAAGGGGTGGGGGGGTCAGCCTGTCAGTGCTCAGACCACTGCATCAAATTGGTCTGCATGGCTGTCATTCCAGAAGGAAGCCTCTTCTAAAGAAAGACTGCAAACAGTTTGCCAAAGACAAGCAGACCAAGGACATGGATTACTGAAACCATGTCCTGTGTTCTGATGAGACCAAGATGAACTTATTTGGTTCAAATGGTGTCAAGCGTGTGTGGCGGCAACTAGGTCAGGAGTACAAAGACAAGTGTGTCTTGCCTACAGACAAGCATGGTGGTGGGAGTTTCATGGTCTGGGGCTGCATGAGTGCTGCTGGCACTGGGGATCTACAGTTCATTTAGGGAACCATGAATGCCAACATGTACTGTGACATCCTGAAGCAAGGCATGATCCCCTCCCTTCAGAGACTGGGCTGCAGGGCAGTATTCCAACATGATAACGACCTCAAACACACCTCCAAGATGACCACTGCCTTGCTAAAGAAGCTGAGGGTAAAGGTGATGGACTGGCCAAGCATGTCTCCAGACTTAAACCCTATTGAGCATCTGTGGTGCATCCTCAAACAGAAGGTGGAGGAGTGACAAGGTCTCTAACAATCACCAGCTCCATGATGTCGTCATTAAGGAGTGGAAGAGGACTCCAGTGGCAACCTCTGAAGCTCTGGTGAACTCCATGCCTAAGAGGGTTAAGGCAGTGCTGGAAAATGATAGTGGCCACGCAAAATATTGACACTTTGGGCCCAATTTGGACATTTTCACTTGGGGTGTACTCACTTTTGTTGCCAGAGGTTTAGACATTAATGGCTGTGTGTTAAGTTATTTTTAGGGGACAGCAAATTTACACTGTTATACAAGCTGTACACTCACTACTTTACATTGTAGCAAAGTGTCATTTCTTCAGTGTTGTCACATGAAAAGATAGAATAAAATATTTACAAAAATGGGAGAAAAGGCAGTTTTCCTATTGTAAGGACATTAATCTGTTAACTTTTATTTGATTTTTGTTACTGATGCTGGTATGACCATCTTCCACCGTATATCTCTTACATGCAGAATTTCCCTGGAAGGCAAATGTACAGGATATCACAGTCCCCAATCTTCTCGTTGGCAGTGCAGCTGCACTGAAGTGTAAGGTGTCCAATGTATTTCCTGATGTCTTGACTGTGAAATGGCTGAAGAAGGAGAAGGGTGGCCAGAAGTTATTCCCTGTGGTCCACAGCCAGACATACACTATCTCAGAGCTCCAACCAGAGAAGCAGAAGGATAAAACATTCACGTATAAGCTGTGTTTGGAGTTCAAACCATCTATCAGTAGAGAAGAGGGGGCAGAGTTTATTTGCAGGGTGGAACATCCCACTTTGAAAGAGTCGGCAGAGAAGAGCACAGGACCTCTCACTATAAAAGGTGACCCATCTATAACCATGTCCGGTATAGCAAAGCAGACTAGAGGTTCCCAAATATTTTGTCATTCCTCTCCAGCAGAACATAGGTTTTGGGCTTACATGGTGTTAATCAACCAGTGATGGATTCAGCATTTCCCACAAATTGGGCTTTGATGGGGAACACCTGTGGTCAGGAGTGTGAACTTTTGAGTAGTACCCTAATTTTATGAAACATTGTACCTCTAAGTTGTTCTAGATCAACAGCAGATGGGAGAACAGACTTACAGGATACAGTATATGCCCTAATTATAGGAAGGTTTAATGTGAAATATGTTAGTACTTTAGATTTGGAGTTTTCTGGTAGGAAAGTGGCTGACTCAGAATAATGTGTATAGTTGATACTACTTGAAAATCTAACCAAGGCACGTATTCCTGGTGCTAGCCATTCCAATGAGCGCAGCTAGGAACATATTTTCAGTTTTGTTGAATTAACACTTACTAATAGCATAACATAGCTAATGAGGCAGAAAATAGATTATACACCAAAAACAAATACTACTTCTAAGGGCCGCACAGTGGTGTAGTTGTTAGCACTTTCACTTAGCAGCAATAGTGTCCTGGTTCAAATCCCAACCACAACACCATCTGCCTGCAGTTTGCATGTTCTCCCTGTGCCTGTGTGTGTTTCCTCCCACACTCCAAAGACATGCTGGTAGGTTAAAAAGACCCTGTCTAAAAATTGGCCAAAATATGTGTATGTGTTTGTAAGCGCGTCAGTAACCTACAGGGTAAAGGACCACACTATACCACAGATGGACACCGGCAGCAAAGCACCCTAAGGCAATCAGTTTGCATAGGTAGCGCTATACAAGTCATTCACTAATGGACTACTGCAGGTCAAATTCAAAATTAATAAAGTCATCAATGACAGACAATCATTTTGAAAGAAAAAGACAACCGTCAGGTCCCTTCAATGAACATTTATTTTAGACAATCACATTAAAACATAGGAGTCATGCCTAATGCCACTGTTTCCTCATTAGATAAACTTAATGTTGCCAAAATAAATGGGAGAAACCATGCACACAGCCTTATGATGCCCTGAAATATCTTGTATTAGGCTGAACAGATTGGCAGTATCAAACAATAACAGTTCTGTGAGTAACAGTATAAAACAATGTGGGAATTGTATTCTCACAGTATTATCTGTCTTATTAGATGAGTTACCAAAGGACAGCTTCCACTGGAGGAGTGGCATTATATGATGTATCAATGGCACTGTACTTCCCGGATGGGGAAACTTCACATTCCAGATACCGGGCAGTACTCCACACTACAGAGGTTTCTCATATGCTATCCCTTCTCGATGGGAACCTTTCCCCACACTTATCTCTATCCCTGACCAGTGGGTTCCTATTCCTGACCTACCTGGGATCTCAAGAGATACAGTCATACAGCGGTCCTCCCTGAGAAAACTGATGGAGTCCATAAGTGAACAATTCCCTTAACAAACTCCTCTCCGCCAGTAACAACGTGCTACCTACAGATTGAAAGAATGCCCACACCTGCCTACAAAGGGATAAGAACCTTAAAGTGATTCTAAGGTCAGAAGGTTTTTTTATCTTAATGCATTCTGTGAGAAAGCAGCCCCCCTAATACGTACCTGAGCCCTATCTCGATCCAGTGGTGCCCACGGGTGCCTTGACCATCTCTCCTGATTGGCTGAGACACAGCAGCTGCGACATTGGCTCCCGGGGCTGTTAACCACTTCAGCCCCGGACCAATTGTCAGCTTAAGGACCAGAGGTCTTTTTTCAATTTCGCACTGCACTACTTTAACTGGTAATTGTGCGGTCATGCAATTTTGTAACGAAACGAAATTTGCGTCCTTTTCTTCCCACAAATAGAGCTTTCTTTTGATGGTATTTGATTGCCTCTGTGATTTTTATTTTTTTGCGATATAAACGGAAAAAGAGCGAAAATTTTGAAAAAAAAAGAGATTTTCTACTTTTTGTTATAAGAAAAATCTAATAAACTCAATTTTAGTCAAACATTTGGGCCAAAATGTATTCAGCCACATGTCTTTAGTAAAAAAAAATGCCAATAAGCGTATATTTATTGGTTTGCGCAAAAGTTATAGCGTCTACAAACTAGAGTACATTTTCTGGAATTTACACGCTTTTAATTTATGACTGCCTATTTCATTTCTTGAGGTGCTAAAATGGCAGAGAAGTACAAAACCCCCCCAAATGACCCCATTTTGGAAAGTAGACACCCCAAGCTATTTGCTGAGAGGCATGTTGAGCCCATTGAATATTTTTTTTTTTAGTCCCAAGTGATTGAATAAAGACAAAAATAAAAAAGAATTTTTTTTTTTTCTTCAAAAAGTTGTCACTAAATGATATATTGCTCACACATGCCATAGTTATATGTGGAATTGCACCCCAAAATACATTTTGCTGCTTCTCCTGAGTATGGGGATACCACATGTGTGGGACTTTTTGGGAGCCTAGCCGCGTACGGGGCCCCGAAACCCAAGCACCGCCTTCAGGATTTCTAAGGGTGCAAATTTTTGATTTCACTCCTCACTACCTATCACAGTTTCGAAGGCCATAAAATGCCAAAATAGCACAAAAACCCCCCCAAATGACCCCATTTTGGAAAGTAGACACCCCAAGCTATTTGTTGAGAGGCATGGTGAGTATTTTACAGCTCTCATTTGTTTTTGAAAATGAAGAAAGTAAAGAAAAAAAAAAAAATTTTTTTTTTCTTTTTTCAATTTTCAAAACTTTGTGACAAAAAGCGACATCTGCAAAATACTCACAATACCTCTCAGCAAATAGCTTGGGGTGTCTACTTTCCAAAATGGGGTCATTTTGGGGGGTTTTATGCCATCTGGGCATTCCATGGCCTCCGAAACTGTGATTGGCAGTGAGAAGTGAAATAAAAAAATTACTCCCTTAGAAAGCCTGAAGGCGGTGCTTGGTTTTTGGGGTTCCGTACGCAGCTAGGCTCCCAAAAAGTCCCACACATGTGGTATCCCCGTACTCAGGAGAAGCAACAGAATGTATTTTGGGGTGTATTTCCACATATGCCCATGACATGTTTGAGCAATATATCATTTAGTGACAACTTTTTGTAAAAAAAAATATATATTTTTTTTTTTTTTCATTATTCAATCTCTTGGGACAAAAAAAAAAATATATTTAATGGGCTCAACATTGCTCTCAGCAAATATCTTGGGGTGTCTACTTTCCAAAATGGGGTCATTTGGGGGGGGTTTGAACTGTCCTGGCATTTTATGCACAACATTTAGAAGCCTATGTCACACGTCACCCACTCTTCTAACCACTTGAAGACAAAGCCCTTTCTGACACTTTTTGTTTACATGAAAACATATTTTTTTTTTTTGCAAGAAAATTACGTTGAACCCCCAAACACTATATATATTGTTAAAGCAAAGGCCCTACAGATTAAAATGGTGGGTGTTGCATTTTTTTTTTCCACACAGTATTTGCGCAGCGATTTTTCAAACGCATTTTTTGTGGAAAAAATACACTTTTTTTTTATTTTAATGCACTAAAACACACTATATTGCTCAAATTTTTGATGAAATAAAAAATATGATCTTAGGCCGAGTACATGGATACCAAACACGACATGCTTTAAAATTGCGCACAAACACGCAGTGGCGACAAACTACATACATTTTTAAAAAGCCTTTAAAAGCCTTTACATGATACCACATTAGATTCACGGAGGAGGTCTACTGCTAAAATTACTGCCCTCGATCTGACCTTCGCGGTGATACCTCACATGCATCCTGCAATTGCTGTTTACATATGACGCCAGACCAACGCTTGTGTACGCCTTTGCGCAAGAGAAGGGGGGGCAGGGGTGCTTTTTTTTTTTTTTTTTTTTTTTTTTTTTTTTTTTTTATTTATTTAGCTTTTTTATTCTATTTTTAAACTGTTCCTTCCATTTTTTTTTTTTTTCTTTGTTATGATTTTTATTGTTATCTCAGGGAATGTAAATATCCCCTATGATAGCAATAGGCAGTGACAGGTACTCTTTTTTTGAAAAAATTGGGGTCTATTAGACCCTAGATCTTTCCTCTGCCCTCAAAGCATCTGACCACACCAAGATTGGTGTGATAAAATGCTTTCCCAATTTCCCAATGGCGCGGTTTATATCTCCGGGAGGGGGGACATTCCCTCCTACTGCTTGTAAAAGCAGTCTAGAGGCTAATTACCCGCTAGAATTGCTTTTACATGAAAGCCGATCACTGGCTGAAAAGAATGATACCAAGATGATACCTAAACCTGCAGGCATCATTCTGGTATAACCATTCAAAGTCCAGCAACATACTGGACAGATATTGTAATCTTTTTTTTTTTCATGCAGCCTCTTGGCTGAACGAAAAAAAAGAGATTGATTGGTGGGTATGCCCACCATTAGAATACCTCCCTTCATCCACCCACTTCTAATGATGGGCATACATGCACCATTTATATATGCCGATGCATGGGGGCATCCTCCCGCAAAAGTTATGCCGTGTACACACGGTCGGAATTTCGACCGTATGTACGTGGCATTAGGAGCCAATCGCTCCTCCGCCCCCCCTGCTGCCCCCATGCTTCGGCACATATGCTCTTTTTTTTAACTGTGGTGGTGAAATCACCTCCTACAGCGTTGGAGTCGCGGCTTTATGTATCGTGGGAGCAAACGCTGTTGCTGTCAAGATAAATAAATCCGCGCTGCAACTGAATGGCGCACCTGAAAACAAAAAAAAAAAATGCTTAACACTAAAACACAGTAAACAAAATTACATACCTGAAAAGCAAGCATGATAAAACATAATAAAAAACATTGCAGAATAGAATGGAGTAAAAAAAAGAGCAACAATAGAGAGAGAGAGAGAGACAACAATAAAACGACAACTATTTTTGTTTTTTTTTTTTTTTTTTTTGAGATTCACAGGTAAAAAAGCTCCTGACTGTTAGCGACTGAATCAAAACGCTACCACAAAAAAAAATGTTAGCGATCGCAGGGATCAGGCCTGACTCTGCGAACACTGCAGTTATGTGTGCTTAGTGTTTTGTAAGTGACAGTGATCGATCGATACTGCACTTGGGTGGGCTGGGCTGGGCTGGGCGGAGGGGGAAAACGCAGGTGCTAGCAGGTATCTGGGCTGATCCCGCTAACAATGCGTTTTTTTGGAACCCTAAACTGCTGGGACGCTAGTATAGATCTGATCAGATCAGATATTGATCTGTTCAGATACTATACCACTAAGGGAGGTGTATGCTTTGCGCGTGGGTGTTTGCGGTACTGGCACTAACCTGGGGCGACGCAGACCTTATTTGACCCTAAAACCTAATTGATATCACCCGCCGGGCGATCAGGGGGTTAAACCGTTATTGGGTAATAAATGGCGGGTGCCCTGACAGTATAAAAAACAAGCTAACTAACCAGCGTCACCCGTAACAGTAATACAAAAAAAAAAAAAAACTGGTTACCTAGCGACACTAATGCAGCGATCAGAAAAACGATCGCTTAGTGACACTGGCAAAAGGGGGTGAAAGGGTTAACTAGGGGCAATCAGGGGGTTAAACCTTTATTAGGTAATATATGGGGGTACCTGACGCTATATAAAAAACCTGACGGGGAACCTAAATAACGAAATAACTAACTGGCTAACCAGCGTCACCAGTGACATTTTATACGGTGATCACTGGTGAAAGGGTTAACTCTAGGGGCAATCAGGGGGTTAAAACCTTTATTTAGGTTGTAATATGGGGGTACCTGACCTATAAACCTATTTATGAACCTATCTAAACATGGCGGTTAACCTAAAAAAAAAACTGGTTACCTAGCGACACTAATGCAGCGATCAGAAAAACGATCGCTTAGTGACACTGGCAAAAGGGGGTGAAAGGGTTAACTAGGGGCAATCAGGGGGTTAAACCTTTATTAGGTAATATATGGGGGTACCTGACGCTATATAAAAACCTGACGGGGAACCTAAATAACGAAATAACTAACTGGCTAACCAGCGTCACCAGTGACAGTTATATGGTGATTACTGGTGAAAGGGTTAACTCTAGGGGCAATCAGGGGGTTAAAACCTTTATTTAGGTTGTAATATGGGGGTACCTGACCTATAAAACTATTTATGAACCTATAAAAACATGGCGGTTAAAATAAAAAAAAAAAAATGGTTACCTAGCGTCACAATGCAGCGATCAGAAAAAACGATCGCTTAGTGACACTGGCAAAAGGGGGTGAAAGGGTTAACTAGGGGCAATCAGGGGGTTAAACCTTTATTAGGTAATATATGGGGGTACCTGACGCTATATAAAAACCTGACGGGGAACCTAAATAACGAAATAACTAACTGGCTAACCAGCGTCACCAGTGACATTTTATACGGTGATCACTGGTGAAAGGGTTAACTCTAGGGGCAATCAGGGGGTTAAAACCTTTATTTAGGTTGTAATATGGGGGTACCTGACCTATAAACCTATTTATGAACCTATATAAACATGGCGGTTAACCTAAAAAAAAACTGGTTACCTAGCGACACTAATGCAGCGATCAGAAAAACGATCGCTTAGTGACACTGGCAAAAGGGGGTGAAAGGGTTAACTAGGGGCAATCAGGGGGTTAAACCTTTATTAGGTAATATATGGGGGTACCTGACGCTATATAAAAACCTGACGGGGAACCTAAATAACGAAATAACTAACTGGCTAACCAGCGTCACCAGTGACAGTTATACGGTGATTACTGGTGAAAGGGTTAACTCTAGGGGCAATCAGGGGGTTAAAACCTTTATTTAGGTTGTAATATGGGGGTACCTGACCTATAAAACTATTTATGAACCTATATAAAACATGGCGGTTAAAATAAAAAAAAAAAATGGTTACCTAGCGTCACAATGCAGCGATCAGAAAAACGATCGCTTAGTGACACTGGCAAAAGGGGGTGAAGGGGTTAACTAGGGGCAATCAAGGGGTTAAACCTTTATTAGGGGGGGGGTAGGGGGCTACCTAGGACCTAAAACTAACTGCCCTGACAGGTATTACAGTCACACTGACACTAAATGCAGTGATCAGTAAATAAATGATCACTGCAATTAGTGACACTGTGACTGGGGGGGGAGGGGGGGTGATCTGGGGGGTGATCTGGGGGTGACAGGGGGGTGGATTGTGTGCCTATGTGTACTGGTGTCAGTGTACTGTTTGTGCACTAACCTTTACATGTTCTCTGCTCGGCGTTCCGGTCACATAGACCGGCGCACCGAGCGTGACATCACTTCCGCCTTCCTGTCTATACAATAGACAGGAAGGGGAAGCTTTTCATTCGCCAGGAGCGATCGCGAGGGGGTGGCCAGAAACCACTGGCCGTCCCCTCGTCCCGGATCGCTCCTGAAGCGATGCCGACCGTCCCCGCCGGCGGAGGGGGTTCCGATCGGACACCCCACCCGCCGGAAGAATGTCACGTACAGGTACGTGATTCTGCCTGTACGTGCCATTCTGCCGACGTATATCTACATGGGGCGGTCGGCAAGTGGTTAATCAAAGTCAGTTAGCCAATCAGGAGAGAGAGGGGCTGAACCACTGCCCTGTGTCTGAATAAACACACAGAGCTGCTGCTCAGCTCAGGTGCCCCCATAGCAAGCTGCTTGCTGTGGGGGCACTTGACAGGAGGGAGGGGGGGCAGGAGAGCCGAGAAGAAGAGGATCTGAGCTGCTCTGTGCAAAACCCCTGCACAGATCAGGTAAGTATAACCGGTTCCCGACGGCTCACGCAGATTTACTGCAGCAGAATGGCTCCCCTGGGCGAAATCCCATATGGGTACGTCCTTCCCTTTTTCGCCACCAGAGGGCGTGCACACGATCACCAGCCACGCACAAAAGGTGTGCACGAGCGTCAGCATGGGGATTTGTGTGCGTAAACACACAAATCCCTGTGCTGTCAGGAGAGAGGAAACATACTAAGTAGGAACAACGATATGTCTCCCCCCCCCAATCAGTCACATCCCCATACAGTTAGAACACACTCAGGGAACACACATTTAACCCCTTTATTGCCCCCTAGTGTTAACCCCTTCACTACCAGTGACATTTACACAGTAATCAGTGCATTTTTATAGCACTGATCGCTGTATAAATGTCAATGGTCCCAAAAATGTGTCAAAAGTGTCTGATCTGTCTGCCGCAATGTCTCAATACGGCTAAAAATCGCAGATCACCGCCATTACTAGTAAAAAAAAAATGCCATAAATGTAGCCGCTATAGCTTTTGCGCAAACCAATCAATATACTGTTATTGCAATTTTTTTTAACAAAAATATGTAGAAGAATACATATCGGCCTAAACTGATGAAGAAATTTGTTTTTTAATAAAAAATTGAGGGATATTATAGCAAAAAGTAAAAAATATTGTTTTTAAATTGCCGCTCTTTTTTTTTATAGTGCAAAAAATAAAAACCACAGAGGTGATCAAATACCACCAAAAGAAAGCTCTGTTTGTGGGAAAAAAAGGATGTACATTTTGTTTGGGTAGAGCATTGCATGACGCTCAATTGTTAAAGAGATGCAGTGCTAAATTGTAAAAAGTACTCTGGTCAGGAAGGGGGTAACATATTCAGGGGCTGAAGTGGATAACATGTTTGTTATTTTTAAAGAAAAAAAAAAGTATTTTAGTATCACTTTAAGGACTTTGCATGGAAAACGTTTTGATGTGCTTCTATTCATGCCATTCATTGTGTACTACTGTGTTGATCTCTGATTGATCACATGATACAGACAGGGCCAATCACAGCCTATCTGTGCCATGTGATTAGCTGTGGCTAATCATCTGTTATAATCCATCATAGTTTGTAAAAAAAAAAAAAAAAAAAAAAAATTAAAATAAATTATTATTCTTTTTTTTTTACATACTTTCACCAGTCAGTGTCCCCTGATCACCACCACACCAATTATACATTATACGGCTGCCCTCTTCTGCTGTGATGTCCACCAGCACCCACTGATCATCGGTACAAAACACAGAATGTGTATGTAAACAAGGCACATCTTTGTCAGAACAGGGGGTGGGGAGGGATGGATTTTGTCTCTCTGCCAATCGGGTAATATCCATTTATTTCCCCAAAAAATCAGCACAAAGTGTACAGTAAAACACTGCAGTAAAACACTGGCTAGGCACACATTTAACCCTTTGATCACCCTAGATGTTTATCCACTTCCCAGCCAATGTCCCAGCCAATGTCATTAGTACAGTGACAGTGTATATTTTTAGCACTGTATTAGTGCAACTGGTTCCCAAAAAGGGTCAACAGTGTCAGTTAGTGTCATAATGTCCACTGCAGTATTGTAGTCCCACTATAAATCGCTGATCACTGCCATTACTAGTAAAAAAAAAAAAAAAAAAGCTCCAGTATATGTCCCATATTTCGTAGACGGTATAACTTTTGCAGAAACCAATCAATATACACTTATTAGGATTTTTTTTTACCAAAAATATGTAGCAGAATACATATTGGCCTAAATTTATGAAGAAATTCGATTTTTTTTTTCTTTTTTTAAAGAAATTTTTAAAAATAAAATAAAAAATATTGGATATGTTTTATAGCAGAAAGTAAAAAAGATATATATTTTTTTAAATTGTCAACCTTTTTCTTGTTTATAGCGCAAAATATAAGGGGGCGTGGCTTGCGCGCGATCCGGATGGAAGCCTGAGTCTGCAGCTCTCCCAGGCCAGCCAGAATTAAAGCGCTAAACGGGCAGTTTAAGCCCCATCGAACCTCCACATCACCTCCACTAGAGCTGGGGAACCCTCCGGAATGGCATCCCGCAAGAGAAAGGAGGAACGGAACCTCCAGAAGCTGACGGCCCTTTCGTTCCAGCGCGGCGGCCTCAGACAAGATGGCGCTGCCTGCGCCACAGACAAACAGGCCGCGGCCTACACAGAACCACCGAGCGGCGATACAGGGGAAATGGAAGGGGATTTCACTCCCCCATCACACGATGGCTCTCCTCCTCTCACCCCAAACTCCCAGAGCCCAGCTAAAGCGCGGATGCGCTTGGATCCCAACTATCAGGCCGGACCCACAGTGAGTACACCACTGCACAATGCACACGCCATCTCCTCACTACAGTCCTCCATAGCGGCCTTCCCCACATCTGGACAGCCAGTCCTTGATACAACCATGAAAGACATGCTGATGTCCCTCCAATCATCCCTTATGACTAACTTATCCTCCTTGATGCAAAAATTCACTACAGACATGAGACAAATGGACAATAGAGTGCACTACTTAGAAGACAAGATGGGGGAATGTACAGAGACAGTCAATGATTTGGTTGATACATGTATGGCCCAAAAAAATGACACTGACTGGATCAAATCAAAAATCGCAGACCTCGAGGACCGCTCTCGCCGCAACAATATAAAAATTTGCGGGATCCCGGAATCGGTACCTCCTGCGGAACTGCACGCATACGCCGGCTCCATGTTTGCCGCCATGCTACCCGAATTAACCCCTATAGAGCTGACGATCGATCGCATACACAGGATCCCTAAGCCCAAACATCTAGCTGACACGGTCCCGAGGGACGTGCTCCTTAGGATACACTTCTATCAAGCAAATGAGCAGATCCTATCAAAAGCGAGAACAATGAACACCCTACCAGCTCCGTACACAGACATCCAACTTTTTGCCGACTTATCGCAGTACACGCTACAAATGCGCAGACAACTGAAATCGGTTACAAAAGCCCTCACGAACCATAAGATAATCTACAAATTGAGACATCCTGCCACCATTCTGGTTACACACAACGGCATCCCACATACAATCTCCACAATGGAAGGAGGAATAAAACTACTACACTCTTGGGGCATAATACCGGAACCGCCGAATGGCCCCTCCACACCTCCACGGAGATTCAACTCCCCCCCTCAGAGTTCCCAAAGAAGAAACTACCACCCCTCCATGAACTGAAAGCTGCTGCCCGTACTCCTTCTGAGCTACCATACAAGATCCGGTCCAGCCGACCGCTCTCTCAGTCTTAGATTCTGAACTTTTTCCCCCCCAGGTTTAGTCAGCACCCATGAGTAGTGGATTACTGCTGACCTGTTTCCAATTGACCAACATCTGCTACTACCTACCGAACTCAAGGTTGCTATATACCTTGTACTTTTTTTTTTTTTTCTTTTTTCTTTCCTTATTTTTCATTACTGATTTGTCGTGACACAACTTCGATACCTACCACCAGCAAATTCTATCGATAGAACAGTGAAGACTCTACAGTGGACCTCCACTATCTGACGACCTCCAACGCCGAAACTACTCACCGTACAACCACTGAAGTGTCCCCGCTAATCTCCCTGCAAACAACCTGAAACGTCCGGGCTCCTCTCCTCCCAACTGTAAGTTGCTTAAACGCACCAACACCCTAGAGAACACAGCAATGTCCGTAACAGTCGTGTCCCTGAACGCAAAGGGCTTGAACCATCCGGCCAAACGTTCTTCCCTCTGGAAGACAGCCTTATCGCTCAAAAGCGACATTTTATGTGTCCAAGAAACACATTTCACCCAGGACTCAGCTCCTATATGCCAACACAGGCTATTTCCTCATATCTTTAAATCATCATACACTAAGAAACAAAGAGGCGTCCTCATTGCCATACGCAACACGGTCTCGTTTGAACTCCTACAGTGCATCACGGATACCGAGGGAAGGTACATTATTCTTATCTGCAAAATTAACAACACCCTTTATACGTTGGTATCCCTGTATGCACCGAACCAACGACAGATGTCCTTCCTCAATAAGCTCATGGAGAAGGTCCACAAATTCAAGAAAGGTCATGTTCTGTGGTGTGGTGACTTCAACTTAGTACCTGATGTCCATACTGACTCTACTGCAGGTTGCAAGAGACTCGCATCTCCTCTGAAAGGCTTTATATCCTCTAATGCCTTATTTGACGTGTGGAGGTGTTGTCACGCCAGTGAATGCGACTATACCTTTCTGTCACCGCGTCACAACACCTACTCACGCATCGATTTATTTCTCTCTGATAAAGTCTTGTTGCAAAAGATTTCAGCGTCGGCGATTCACACTACCACCTGGTCAGACCATGCCCCCATTAGTATTACTATTAATGCTAAACTCCACCATCCCAGCTCCTACTTATGGAGACTTGACAACTATCTACTACAAAACCAGTCCACACGACAGGAGATACAACAACATATTGTGGAGTATTTCTCCATAAATTCCCAATCGGTGTCTGACCCGGGGGTGGTGTGGAACGCTCACAAAGCTGTACTCAGGGGTGTCTTTATCCAACTGGGAGCTAGGGCAAGAAAATTGAGATCACGAAAACTTGACCAACTTACTGCTGACATAGAACTTACTGACTCACAAAACAAATCCAACCCCTCTCCTGCACTCCAAACCAGACTATTTAAACTCAGACATGACCTGAGATTATTACTCTTACAGACGTTTGAAAAATCATATACCAAATTGAGAGCAAATACATATTCCACAGGCAATAAAGCAGGTAAACTGATGGCATTAAGATTAAAAGGGCATAAGGCCAAATCCAAAATTCCGTACATGTTGCACCCACACACTAAAGAAAAACTGCTCAAACCTCACGAAATAGCGAATGCATTCAGTGCCTACTACAAGGACCTCTACAATTTAAAAGACGACTCAAGTACCATTCAGCCTTCCCAAGAAGACATTAACAAATTCCTAGAAAACATCGACCATCCCTCTATCTCTCCAACACAACTAGCTAAACTCAACGATCCCTTTACAATCCCTGAGATAGAATTTGCTATTACTAAACTCCCGACAGCCAAGTCCCCTGGTCCAGATGGATTCACTGGAGAATACTATAAAGCTTTTCAGCAGATCCTGGCCCCCACACTTTGCACAATATACAACTCCGCGGTCTCCACATCCTCCTTCTCTTCAGATATGCTTAGCGCAATAGTAGTTACACTCCCCAAACCAGGCAAGGAACCAACCTCTCCCCAAAACTTCCAGCCAATATCTCTACTTAATGTAGATATTAAAATATACGCAAAATTGATCGCCAATAGACTAATCGACATCCTCCCAGAGCTTATTCATACAGACCAATCCAGCTTTACAAAAGGTAGACAATCCTCAGACGCTACCAGAAGGATGATAGATGTTATTCACCACGCAAAGCTCACAGGTACCCCCTCTGTACTCCTATCCCTAGATGCTGAAAAAGCGTTCGATAGAGTACACTGGGGGTACCTATCATCGGTCTTGGGGAAATTTGGACTTACAGGTCAAATTCACAGTGCCATCATGGCCCTGTATTCCTCTCCCTCAGCTCGAGTGTACTCGGCGGACTCACTGTCCGACCCATTCAACATAACAAACGGAACTAGGCAGGGCTGCCCTCTTTCCCCCTTAATCTTTAACTTAGTTATGGAACCCCTTGCTCAATCCATCCGAACGAACAAACAAATTACGGGTATACCAATAGGAAAACTAGAGAATAAAATAAGTCTATTCGCAGATGATGTCATACTAATGATCTCCAACCCCACCACCTCCATCCAGGCAGTTCAAGAGACGCTAACCCAATTCAGTAATATATCTTATTACAAAGTCAATAATAGCAAATCCAATATCCTGAACCTGGGCATTGATGCTACTTCCAGTTTACTACTACAACTACAATACCCATTTGCTTGGGCTGAAAAAAGTATAACCTACCTTGGAGTTCAACTGAGTCTGACTAAAACTACAGCACAACTATTCTATCATAACTATATCCCCTTTCGCATCAAACTCCAAGAGGATCTTCGCAAATTAGCGTATTTTGAGCTGTCCTGGATGGGCCGATTAGCGGCATTCAAAATGCTCCACCTCCCCCAAATTCTGTACCTCTTTAGGACCCTACCAATTCCTATACCGAATAACTACTTTAGATCTCTTCAGAGTATCCTGTCCTCCTTCACCTGGCAAGGCAAGAAAGCAAGAAGCGCACATAAACACCTAATCAAATCCCGTACAGCAGGGGGAGCAGGGTATGTAGATTTCCGTGATTACTACATGGCATCAATCCTCACACAGATTAAAGAATGGTTCTCTCCTGTACACCACACTATTTGGGGACAGATAGAGTCCGCTATTGCTCTAGGGAAGAACCTACTCCCTTGGCTGCTATCTAATCCACGCATCGCCACCAATTCCTCACACTTTCCCCCCACGATGGTAGCTTCAATCCAAACCTGGAAAAAATTCACGACCCACACTTTAAACTACCCCATGAGAGTCTCCATGAACATCCCACTACTAGTGCTACATCATAAAATAGATCACATTTCCTTTACACGATGGAGTGAGCACGGCATCACTTACATCAATGACCTCTTCACTGACAACAAGCTCAAATCATTCCAAGACCTAAAGTCTGAATTCCACCTACCTAAATCAGATTTCTACCTTTATCTCAGGACTAAACACTATTTAATTACGTCTACTTCCTGGACATGTGAAATCCCCCAACCTGCTAGGCAATTCCTGCACAACCCAATGAGCAAACACAAAGGAATATCCCTTTTTTATAATATACTTCAACAGAAGCAGTTTTTCACCAAAACTACCCACTTAATTAAGTGGGAATCTGACCTGGGACGAGAGTACACCATAGACCAATGGACCAATGCATGCAATTCAGTTTACAAAGTCACTAGTTGCTCTAACCTGTGGGAACTAACAATAAAAATTTTCCAACGTTGGTACCTGACACCCGCTAGAACATCGAAATTCTCTAATGCCACCAGTGCCCAATGCTGGCGTCTTTGTGGCACAAGAGGAGATATGCTCCATACGTTCTGGAGCTGCCCCAAACTACTGCCCCTATGGACATCGACATTCCAACTCCTATCTGAAATATTAAGTCACAATCTTGACCCTCGACCTGACCTTGCACTTCTGTCCCTGGACATGGACAGTTACCCTCCTCAAACAAGACACGTCCTGTCTCATATTCTGCTCTCGACTAGACTATCCATAACTAGACGATGGAAAAACCCTGAACCACCCCCCCTAGGAGAGGTAGTGAGGACAACCCATCTTCACTATATATACGAACAAAACATAGCAATCAGAAATGGCAGACTGGACCGCGCCAATCTACTATGGCTCCCTTGGTCCACGTGGATCAAGAACAATACACAAATTCCACTAACTGAATAGTTCTATACAAAGTTATGGTATCTGCCAGGACGGACTAAGCATACTTATTGACATAATTGTGAAAGTAATGTACAGTCACTACATACGCAAATGGTTTTATAGTTACTGCTTGTTGAATTGAAAGTCTACTTTGACCCGCGGGGTGGGGGGTCACGCACTCTGGCCACAGTAAGAGCCCATAGGGGGTGGCCGGAGAGTGGGACCACCCTCCCCATCAACTCCAAAAACTGGACATGTACCTATGTTTAACTGGGACCACACGCTTGAACTGCGCTACATGAATATTTTCTTGTTCTACACGTTACTGTATGTTAATGTTTGTAAGCCATAGCTTCCACTTGAAGTTTCACTGTTTTTCCAATATCTGGATTTTCTGTTTTTTGTTGTATGTTAATGTATCATATTCTTGCACTATTGTAAGCCATAGCTTCCACTTGAAGTTTCACTGATTTTTCCAATATCTGGATTTTCTGTTTGTTTTTGTTGTATAAATTGTAAAACTCAATAAAATAAATATTTTTTTTACTATTTATTCTTAAAAAAAAAAAAAGATTATATACAACCACTTTAAGAGGCCAGCCAATTCCACCTGGTGGTTTTTATAACCTCTACTCTAAGCATGGCTCCACCCCAGGCCCAATCAGGGAACCCTATACTAACCTGTGCACTGCAAGCCAGCGGTGCTGATCAACCATTGTGTATTTGGCTTCCTGTTTGCCGTGTGCTTTTCTTTTTTCTCTATTACTGACATTGGCGTGTACTCTACTATTCCTGTCTGCTCGTGACCCTGACCTTTTGGCATGTCCTAGACTATCCCTGTTTGATGTGGCCCTGAACCTTTGACGTGTACTCTGTTGTTCCTGTCTGCTAGTTGCCCTGACCTCTGCTTTATTCCTTTACTGTCCTTGTTGTTCCAGCCTACTGCTTCCTTCTCCTGTAGTCTACCCTGAGCGTGAGCTGTGAGACCCTAGGGGCCGCGACCTGGAGCCAGACTGCAGCGTAGTCCATCCTCACCACTAGATGCTCTGGTGAACACCTACTGGCTCTTAGACTCCGTGCCCTGGGGAATCTATGCTCTAGCTCCCACTGGGATCTGTGTTAGTGATCATGTAGACCTGCTTCCTGAACCTCCCTGGGTACTATCTGCAGAAGTCAGTCCTAGGGTCCACTACCTTAGCGATGCACTTCCGACTTCTACGAAGTGCATCTGTCACCTGGTCTCAGGTGACCTGACAGTTTGATCAGCAATGGACCCGGCTGACATGCAGCTTCATGCAGATGATCCATTACAGGGCATAGTCCACAGACTTGAGACCCAGGAATCGCATCAGACCCAGGTGATGTGATTCCTTCAGGATTTGGCCTCCCGTTTTCAACAGGTTCAGGCCTCATTAGGACCCCCGGTTCAACATCCTCCACCGCTATCCGCTGCTGCACCTATCGCACCAGTCGCAGCCACACATTCACTACAACTGCCAGCTCCAGTCCGTTTCTCTGGGGACTCCAAGGCCTGCAGGGGGTCCCTTAGCCAGTGCACAATTCATTTTGAGATTCTGCCCCAAAACTTCCTGTCCGATCGGGCGAAAATAGCCTACATTATATCCATCCTGTCCGGCGAGGCGCTAGCTTGGGCTGCCCCTCTGTGGGAACTGAATGATCCAGTGGTTTATAGCCTGTCTGATTTTTTGAAACTTTTTCCGAATATCTTCGAGGAACCGGGTCGTGTCTTCTCAGTGGCCAGCACTCTTTTACGTCTCCATCAAGAGTCCGTTTCTGTGGGACAGTACGCTCTTCATTTTTGTACTGACTGCTGAGCTGAGCTGGAATAATGAGGCCCTAGTTGCAACCTTTTTACATGGCCTCTCTGATAGAGTGAAGGATGAATTTGCAGGAAGATCTCTCCCTGCTGATCATCACCTTGTGTAACCAGATCGATATTCGCTTTCAGGAGAGGGCCATTGAAAAAAAGACGCCAGCACTCCCCGTTCTTTAGGCAGCCTCAGCTCCCACTCCCTTCTCTTCAATCCGAGGAGTACCCCCTGCCTGCTGATGAACCTATGGAGCTGAGCTGGACCAAGTTATCGCCCGAAGAACACACTAGGCACAGAACTCTGTGCCTCAATTGTGGGGCCAAAGGTCATTTTTGTGACACTTGCTCTCTTCGTCTGGAAAAACACTGAGACAGCGCTGAAAGCTGAAAAATGGTCTGGGCCAGAGTTTCCTTATTACTTGGTATATGATTGTATATAGTTACCTGGCTTTTCTTAGATAATATAGTGTTTTTGTACTCACTTCGAAGATATATATCTGATAATTTCAAATAGATCTTCATATGGAATGTGGAACTCTAGAGGAATCCTCAAAAAGAGTGCTCCCTGGGGTGTCCTTTGATAAAGGACCAATTGCCAGTCACTTCACTATATACAACTAACAATCAATTAATAAGGTAAAGGGTGGAGCAAGGATAGAAAGGGGACTATAGCGGTAAGCAAAAAAGGATGATACTTGCAACTTTTTGAATAAGGAAAAATTGAATTACAAAATAGTTTATTCATGAACAGTTAGACAATCAAATCAAAATAACATACATTGCAGACAGGGGTATCATAGGATAGGTCCTAAAGTCATATCCTGACCAATGCAATTAGTGGAGGCGCATACAGTCCGGGGATGACAGGGGGACCATGGGGGTACACAGTAAAACATAGAATTGGTTAAAAAGGATCTACAGGGATTTAATAGATCCTGGGTACAAGAGAGCTGGTTGGAAAAAGCTGACCAACATGTTTCGCCATACTATGGCTTCTTCAGGGTCAATTTGTACCATAAAAAGGGAAGAGTCTGAGAGAATATGAAAAATACAGTATAATTAATTGCGTGACACATTGAGTATAATGAAAGAAAGCAAACCGTATATCACCACATCGCCACAAAACCACCCACCCGTCCAATATACAACACTGCACTATGCTGAACCCGGTGGGTTCCCACTTGGGGTCACAAAAAACACACATACCCCCAAATTGCTGGAACAACCACTACAGTCGCAGGTGTGGTCAATTGTACTTGAGTCCCAGGGAGCAGGGAACTGTCGAGGATCTATAGGGAGCCTGGTAAAATAGGATGGAATAAGAACAAAATTGTATATAAATGGCAAAAGGATAAATTTTGCCATAACTGGCTAAACATAGCCTAAATTTTATAAGAACTTACCACTGTATCAAAAATGGAGATTATAGCTGGAGCGCCAAGCATGAACAGTCATATGAGGGATTTTGAAAAAAACAGCTCTGATGAGAGTAGCAAAAAAGGCAAAAAGTAAGGATAAAATGAATGGATGGGACAATACATTGAAAACCAAGGAAGGAGAGGAAATGAGAGCTCACCTAGGGCATGGATGTTAGTTGATTAAGACTGCACAGGAAAAGTCTGATGCCAGACTAATGGACAGCTCTGTTTGAATTAGTCACAAACAAGGGACCAGTAGCTGCAAAAGAAATTATGCAGTATAGCTAAGTAAAGGATCTCAAACAGACTGGTAGGGCAAAGGCTAAAGGAAGGGTGGAAACAGACCTGCATCGTTGAAGTTCACAGCATAAATGGCGCTCCAGAGTCCAACACCTGTAGTGCTGAAGGGGAGGCAGGCAATATAGGTCCTCCACACCTGATCATGATTGCCATGATGAGGCGGCGGGCAAAATGGGCCGTTCGCGCATGCGCAATAGCGCCGGCGCGTGTGTCTACATTTCCCATAATGCCACACGTTTGGAGAGTGCGCGCGCCGCTCAACGCGCACGCATGTAAACAATTCCGAACAGACAAAGCCCTCCAGTGAGTGAAGGGGGTAATACACCGCATTTGTCAAGGCAAATGTGCTGGAAACAATGGAAGGGATGGAAAAACATTGGGTCCAAGGCAAGGAATGGAATTCGAGCTGATGGGTTACCAGATGACAGTGGAGCATAAGGGAGGTGTGCAGGCAACAAAGCCAAATCGGGCTGCGGCCATAGGATCGCAGCCCTGGGGTGCCCAAACAGTTACCGGTGCGATTAGGGAGTACAATTGGCCAAGATGGAATGGCGAAGGTGGGAGAGCCAGAAATAGGGCGGGACATGTTTATTTGCTCCAGATAGACACAGGGACCAAGGAGAATGGAAAGCAAAGGCAGTGGGACTGAGACGGTGAGCCGAGACCCAATTTCCCACTAACAATGGGGTCCCAGATGTGGCGATATGGGGGTACACGTGCTTTATCTGAACAAAAGTAGGGATTCATTTGTTAATTAACAAGGGCATACAGAGTAGGCAAATTTTACATAATTTACATATAGAGAATAGTACCAAGAAGAATATGGAACAAATAGAAAGTACTGTAAGTTTGTGACGGGTATACACAGTTAAACGAAAGATGGTCATATATTAGAGTTCAATATAGGTACAACAGTGTAGACAATTGGCAAGTAGGGGCATACAAACATAATGAACATGTTTATAAACAATTAATGGTAAAAATCAGCTGTCAAGGTGCCCGAGCGCCCACAGGGCGGCCTAACCCACACAATAACGCACGGCTGGGGAGGACGAGGAAGAATGCATGGCAAAATTACGATGACATGAATATATGATTGGCAATAAGTAGCTATGGGTGAATGATGTAAATAAACAACCAGATTAGAATATAATAACTGGAAGACATTCATAAAAAAGGCTTGAAACTTATATATTCGTTCAAACCGGGGTATTTAACAGCATTGAGATTATGTATCCATTTAGTTTCAATTTGCAACAATTTCTCGTCGATGCCTCCTCCTCGCACATGCGTTTCAACATGATCTGATGCCGAAAAGCGCATGTGTTGAGGATCAAAGTTATGTACAAGACCAAGATGTCTATTAATGGCTGTAGTGGTGGTGCGTTTAAGAGTAGGTTTGATATGGTCACGTATCCGGACCTGAAAGGGCCGTTTAGTTTTGCCGATGTAAAAACAATGTATGTTAATGTATGTTATTTTGATTTGATTGTCTAACTGTTCATGAATAAACTATTTTGTAAATAAATGTTTCCTTATTCAAAAAGTTGCAAGTATCATCCTTTTTTGCTTACCGCTATAGTCCCCTTTCTATCCTTGCTCCACCCTTTACCATACAACCCGGGACGAGGTATAACTGACACCCGAGCTATCTAAGCCTCCCTCTCCACTCTTTAACCGCGCTTTAATGCGCATTTTTCTTCTGGCTGGCTATGCTCGAATTCCATTTTAATACTTGCAACCTTTTGTTTAATATTTAGTCTAATGCTCCACATATCGGTGTATTGTATTAACTAAATTATATGTGCTTCTCTGTATATAACTAGTTGTAACTTCTACTCTTTAAATATTTTTGACTGGTTGTCGGTGCCCGATTGCCCCTTGGGGGCCCTTACATTATGGCGGACTACTGTGGTGATGCCTGGAAGGGTTTCATGGAAAGAATCCAATTTTCGCAGAATGCTGCAAATATCTCCGATGAGGAACTTGACAAATCATTTATGAGACTTCAACGCCTTTTGGAAAAAAAGGTCCGTGTTTTTTGGCATAAAGCATATTTTGATAAGTACACCTCTAACCAAATAGTTCCATGGGGTCTCAGAATACAAATCTTTCCTAACATCAAAAAGATTAATGACACCCTTAAATCAGCTTGGGAATTCAATCTACAAACATGCTCCTTTAGCATGATTTCACTCATGTGTAAACAATATGAACACGAACTGGATCTTCTTGATGCAGCCATTAGCTCCTGGTATGATGATCATGCCCTCTTGATCTCATCTACTAGATTCAAAAAACGGGATAAATTATTGCGTGCACATTTAGAGACTTACACTACTGACATCATTAACATGAAAGAAAACAAATATCAAAGAGATAAATCTGCTTATGATAACAACTATGCATATAAATGGCTTGATTCCCCTGTACGCAAATTCATATCTAAACAACAAAATCCCCCGACCCAATCCAACACTCATGAACCTCCCAATACACCCTTCACTTCCTTTTCATCTAGCACATCTACTATCTACCAAGATCTGTCACATGACCGAAATTTAAAGAAAAGAAAAGGAGATAGATCATCTCTATTGGATACTCACGATCGCACCCTTACACCCACACCACTTGCCCCTGTATCTTCCTCTAGGCTTAAAAACATCAAAATCTCCACACCTGCCTCACACACACCCCCTTCATCTATTAATTCCCACACAATTACCACGACCACTTTACCATCACTAACCGCTAGACGCGGCAGTGAACCTGTTCTACCTTCAATGTTTCCTCACAACGGTTCTTCGTTAGACCCCAAAATCGCACCCATTTTTTTACCATTAACCCTGGACACAACACCCCACCCAAGCTAATAGCTCCGCCCACCACCTCACCTTATTCAGTAGGTCCCGACGTTTTGAATCTGTCCTCCATTCCTCTAACTTCGGAACAAGAAAAGGTTCTAAAATTAGGATTGACCTTCTGCCCATCCTCAGACTTTGATAAATTCGAATTTATCAAAGACATTCACCTTTTTGCTCGTAAGCTGGTATATAAAGTTATTTATGACAAACCTGTCACTAATCCCATCGATTCGGTGACCACTGCTTCAAATCAAGCGCCCACATTTGAAGAAATGCAGGCAATTGATGAACTTATGGCCCTTTGGGAGGAGGGAGCCACCGACGATGACGAAGCTGAAACTTCGGCTTTCGTGACCCTTGGTGCCTCTTTCCCCCCTCCTGCCTCCTTCAAACCTAAATCTAAGAATTTTCCAGCCTTGTCCACTAGCCCCAACATTTCAGCTTTTGTTCAGCAAATTTGTCTTGCAATTAACAATCTTCAATATACACCCTCGGGTCATTCTAATCTATCCCAGGAGAGCTTGCAGGCTTTAAAATCCCTCCAGGCTCATCCTGATATCGTAATTAAACCAGCCGACAAGGGTGGTAATGTAGTGGTTATGGACACTAAGGCTTACGAATCCATGTGCTATAATATACTTAACAATCGCGAATGGTATCGCCCCATCGCCTTGTCTCTTATAAAAAACTTTTCTCACCAATATGACCAATTGATCTTTCATGCTTATCAGGCCACTGTTATTGACCAAAGTACTTGGAACTTTTTAAAGACCAATGAACCTACCATACCTACTTTCTATGCTTTACCCAAAATCCACAAGTCAACCACCAATCCCCCTGGACGCCCCATTGTGTCAGGTTGTCATTGCTTAACAGAAAACGCAAGTGCCCTTGTGGACAAGTATCTTGCACCTCATGTTACCCGTTTACCTTCTTATGTCAAGGATACACTTCATCTCCTTAAATTACTATACAACATGACTCTACCACCTAATACCTGGCTTGTCACGTTGGACGTTGAATGTTTGTACAACTGCATCCCGCACGATAGGGGTTTAGACGTTATCCGAGATCTCCTTTCTGAACGGGGACCCCGTTTTGATAATTATGCGAATTTTGTTTTGGACCTCCTTAAATTTATTCTGACTAAAAATCATTTTATGTTTGATGGCTCCCACTTTCTCCAGGTGCAAGGTGTGGCTATGGGGACCAAATGTGCGCCCTCATATGCCAACTTGTACCTGGGGGGGTGGGAGCGCCATCTTTTCTCACAACTAATCCCTACCTATAAAACCCGTATATTGCACTGGTTTAGATATATTGATGACATTTTATTATTTTGGTCTGGCTCACATGCGGACCTCAAAGACTTCTTTGGTTCCTTAAGCACCAACAATTTTAATCTCAAATTTACCTTTGAATCCAGTCAGTCATCAGTCAATTTTCTTGATCTTACAATTAACATTGATAAGTTAGGACGGATCAGCACGGCCTTATTTAGAAAGCCGACTGCTGGCAACACAATCCTACATGCTGAAAGTGCCCATCCTCAATCCTTACTCAATAGTATTCCGTATAGCCAGTACCTTCGAATCAGACGCAACTGCACCTCAGATGCGGACTTTCACAAAGCATCTAATGAATTATTATATAGACTTGTCAATAGAGGCTACAGTCGGGCACTTCTTAAGCCCCATACACACGCTCGGACAATCCGCGGACCAGGTCGGTCGGATTTTGTCCGTCGTACTTTGTCCGATGTTGGTGTTGCGTACACACGGTCGGACTACGTTGTCGGAATATCCGGTCTGCAAGAACGTCGTGACGTAAGTCGTCGTCCACGAGATTACAAAAGGGAAGTTCAGCACCACGTCAGGCACCCGTTGGGCTCCTTCTGCTGATCCCGTGTTTATCGAGAGTTAGTGGAAGTTTGGTGACTTAAGATTCGCGCTTCTCAGTTTTCTGACTCAGATCGTTACTGCTCTTCAGTTTGTGCTTGTCGTGCGTATCTGTTTATTAGTGCGTGTAGTCAGTTCGCATTTGTTGGTCATTGCGGCCTATATCTTGATATAGGACGCTTTGATTTGCACTGCTTATTGTCTGCTCGTTTCTGCTATTCAGTTCGTTCTTTCAGGCCTTGCTGTTTATCGGTGCTTTCTGTTTGTCCGTTCTGACCAGCCGACCTTTTGTGACCTTGTGAGCGATGTTTCCCGTGCGTACTCGTCGCCGAGTTCGTGCTGTACGCGGAATTGGTGTCGGGCTTTTAGCTTTGACCCAAGACCCGTCCATGAACAGAGTGACGAGGAGTATGTGGACCAAGAATTGGTTGCTTCAGCGTGACCAGTTCTCGCACATGCCTTTGCTTCGTGAGATCCGGGAGAATAATCCTGATGATTTCAGGAACTTTCTCAGGATGACGGACCCCGATTTTCACCGTCTTTTGGCTTTGCTGACCCCCTTTATCAGCTGGCAGGATACCTGCATGAGACAAGCCATTACTCCGGAGCAGAGGCTTGTTGCCACGTTGAGGTACTTGGCGACAGGGAGAAGTCTTCAGGATTTGAAGTTCTCTTCAGGTATCTCTCCCCAGGCCCTGGGAATCATTATTCCAGAGACCTGTTCTGCCATCATTCAGGTCCTGCAGGAGGACTATATTAAGGTAACATTTCTCCTTTACTATTCCCTTCTATGTATGCTCTGTTTGCTAATGTCTTGTATTTTTGACCTCCTTCCCTAATTACCATGTATGGGGTATTGTCCAATTGCCAGGCTGCATGCCAAAAACCCAATCCCATTTACCCACCAATAAACAGACCACACACTTCTTTTTGGGTTTAAATGGCCCTAGCAGCCTTTTATTACAACAAAAATAAACAGAATATTTTCAAACATCAATAATAATAACCTGAACTGTAAAACTGTCTAGGATCATTGAAGGCACCTATTAAAACATCCCTAACTGTATCTGGCATCACCTTGCCTTTTTCCCGGCCCCTAGCCGTGACTTACGCCCAGCACAGGGACTATAGTTTGGCAAATTCACTAGCCGATACAGCCACCTATTACTTCCGCCCTCATTAGGGCAGGTCCACCCATCTCTGATATGGGCCCCACCCATCGTTCTCCAGAGAACGTTACCAACCCTGCCTTCAAAAAACCCTAGTATCACTGCCAGCTGCTAGGGCATGAAAAACAACCCCAACCGAATAAAGCAAACGAAAAAACAATGTGCCCGAAAGCCTACCTATGAAAAGAAGGGCGGGTGGGCGGGAGAATGTCGTTCTTGCTACTCCCAGAAGCTGACTGATTCCCTAAGTCATCCCACCCATCCTAGTATCCTGTGAGACCACCCAACCACACCCTGCCACACCCCACTCTCCTCCAATGGAAATTCCAATCCAAACTCCTCCTTCTTACCACTCCCCCTGATACTGTACATCATAACTTTAACCCTAAAATAACTGTAGCCTTAATGTACTAACCCCCACATGTAGGCCCTCCGCCTATCGCTGTGCTAATGCTACAGGCCTGTACTTGTATGGGGTATTGTCCAATTGCCAGGCTGCATGCCATAAACCCAATCCCATTTACCCACCAATAAACAGACCACACACTTCTTTTTGGGTTTAAATGGCCCTAGCAGCCTTTTATTACAACAAAAATAAACAGAATATTTTCAAACATCAATAATAATAACCTGAACTGTAAAACTGTCTAGGATCATTGAAGGCACCTATTAAAACATCCCTAACTGTATCTGGCATCACCTTGCCTTTTTCCCGGCCCCTAGCCGTGACTTACGCCAGCACAGGGACTATAGTTTGGCAAATTCACTAGCCGATACAGCCACCTATTACTTCCGCCCTCATTAGGGCAGGTCCACCCATCTCTGATATGGGCCCCACCCATCGTTCTCCAGAGAACGTTACCAACCCTGCCTTCAAAAAACCCTAGTATCACTGCCAGCTGCTAGGGCATGAAAAACAACCCCAACCGAATAAAGCAAACGAAAAAACAATGTGCCCGAAAGCCTACCTATGAAAAGAAGGGCGGGTGGGCGGGAGAATGTCATTCTTGCTACTCCCAGAAGCTGACTGATTCCCTAAGTCATCCCACCCATCCTAGTATCCTGTGAGACCACCCAACCACACCCTGCCACACCCCACTCTCCTCCAATGGAAATTCCAATCCAAACTCCTCCTTCTTACCACTCCCCCTGATACTGTACATCATAACTTTAACCCTAAAATAACTGTAGCCTTAATGTACTAACCCCCACATGTAGGCCCTCCGCCTATCGCTGTGCTAATGCTACAGGCCTGTACTTGTATGGGGTATTGTCCAATTGCCAGGCTGCATGCCATAAACCCAATCCCATTTACCCACCAATAAACAGACCACACACTTCTTTTTGGGTTTAAATGGCCCTAGCAGCCTTTTATTACAACAAAAATAAACAGAATATTTTCAAACATCAATAATAATAACCTGAACTGTAAAACTGTCTAGGATCATTGAAGGCACCTATTAAAACATCCCTAACTGTATCTGGCATCACCTTGCCTTTTTCCCGGCCCCTAGCCGTGACTTACGCCAGCACAGGGACTATAGTTTGGCAAATTCACTAGCCGATACAGCCACCTATTACTTCCGCCCTCATTAGGGCAGGTCCACCCATCTCTGATATGGGCCCCACCCATCGTTCTCCAGAGAACGTTACCAACCCTGCCTTCAAAAAACCCTAGTATCACTGCCACAAACGCCCGGCGTGAAACCTTACGCCTGGGCGAGCCGCCACACCTCAACCGCTCGCTGTATACCATCCTGCAAGCCTAAAAACCAGATGTCAATGCCAATGGCATTTAAATGAACACCGTCCCCTCTCAGGAACAGCCACGGTTCCTTCTCCAACTCCCTGTGACGTATGGCCAAACCGCCATTGCGGACAAAAAATTTGGCCACCGCTTTATTCACCTTAATGCGGGCCCTGTTCACCCGCTCGACTGAGACTGCTAGCCTCCATGCGGTTCGTGCGACCATATCTGACCATATGACGATGGTGTCAGGGAACAGGGTCCGCAAGCGCAGCAAATCATACTTAATGTCCCTGCATAACTCCCTAGAGGCCCTGAGCCCCACGTCATTTCCCCCTACATGCAGCACCAGAATGTCTGGGGGCCTGTCCAGTCTGGCGTAGTGGTGTACCTCAGGGAGAACCCTGGACCACAGCATCCCGGGTACCCCAATCCACCTGATCGTGACCTGGCTCCTAGGGAAGCCTAACTGCCGCCCATCTGGCCTAACCCCAGCCCTCTTGGCGCCCCAGAACACATACGAGTGTCCCAGTATCCACACCAAACATTCGGGACCTGCAAAACAAAACAGACACGACAACAAAGAAACGTAATTCCGTTAAAAAACATGCAACAACACCCAAAACACTAAACACCAACCAACAAATAACATTGAACCAAACAACATGAAGACCAGGCCTACCACCGTACTCTCTTCCCCCAATATGAAGGACCCTCAACTAGCACCTACAACAAATGGGGTCGCACGTACAACTGGAACCGACGTGATTTCCATCTCCCAATCTTACGCAGCAGCTCTTCCCCCAAACCCCAGCGAGCCGCCTCTGTGGCCGCCCCGATCCTGAACGAGTGAGAGGAGAAATCCTTAGTGTCAAAACCCGCAGCCCTCAGGCTCTTCTTCAACACAGACCCAAATTGGAACCGAGATAACGCGGCCCCATCCTGATGCATCAAGAAAGGCCCCGGTCCCCAACCCCTCACCACGTACCATTCCCGCACAGCCTTCACCGGACACAGGAATGACCCAGGAACGATCCCTAAAGTGACCCACTTACCCTTTCCTCCCTGGTCCGTCTTTGATTTCCTCACGAAAAGCGAAAGGACTTCACCCCGTAACACTACGTCCATCAAATCCAAGCCACCACCCCCTCGCTTGGATGCGCATACCAATTCGCTAACACGGAACGCCCCAAAAAATGCCAATATAAAGGCCGTCCTGAACAGAGCTGCCTCATACCCTGAAGAACAAACCCCAACCAATACATTTGCTATAGCGCCCAGCATACTGAATGAAATCGGGCGACGCACATCCGGAGCAGACTTGCCCCTCCGGTAGCCCCGTAAAACCCTCTTCACCAACGCATGTTTAGTCACATCGCAGACCCCCGACATCTGAAACCAAAAGGCCAACCCAGCCATTTTTACACCCAATCTAGATGCCGAAACCTTGTTATCGGCATTCCTACCGATAAATTCCAGCACCAACACCAAGCGTTCCTCGTCACCAGAAATACCGCCTGCCTCCGCCTCCAGTGCCCGCCATTCCTCCCATACCTTCTCATACGCAGACAATGTCGATTTGGAGACGGAATCCTTAAGCAGACCTGCTACCGTGCGAAGGCGATGTCCCACAAGTATTCCGGGCAAGGAATTCCATGCTGCTCCGCTTCCGGTGCCAACAATCGGAATCTGGCCCACTGTAGGCGAGACAACGCATCAGCCACAATGTTATTCGCGCCCGGCACATGCACTGCACAAACATAACAGTTCAGACAAAGACATTGTAACACCAGATGCCTAAGCAATCGCACTACTGGAGGCGAAGAGGCCGACACTTTGTTGATGGCCTGGACCACCCCCAAATTATCGCAATGAAAACGAATGCGTTTGTTCCTAAAATCCTGTTGCCAAATCTCCACTGCTAGCACTATCGGAAATAGTTCCAAAAGCACCAGGTTGCCTAGTAAATCCGCAGCACGCCACGATTCTGGCCATCTGCCCGCGCTCCATTGCCTCCCAAAAATAGCCCCGTAGCCTATTGCCCCTGCCGCATCCGTGGATAGGTCTAGATCACACGCCGACACCATCCCATCCATCCATACCGACTTCCCGTTGAACCGTTCCAAGAACAGCAACCATACCCGTAGGTCGTCCTTGTGTTCCTTTGACAAACGCACACGATGATGCGGAGCCCGAGCTCCCGACGTGGCCGCCGCCAGCCGTCTGCAAAAAACTCTACCCATGGGCATAATGCGGCACGCAAAATTCAGCTTGCCCAGCAACGACTGTAGGGCCCGCAATTGAATTTTGTTAGAGGCGAGAGCCTCCGCCACCGACAACCGGAGGTCTTCCACCTTGTCCAGGGGCAAACGACATTCCATCAGAACCGTGTCAATCACAATCCCCAAGAATTTAATCGTCGTGACCGGACCTTCCGTCTTGCCTTCCGCCAACGGCACGCCAAAAGACTTGAAAACATACTGCAACGTGGCCAAAAGAGTATGGCACACCCTGCCCCCCGCAGGGCCCATCACCAGGAAATCATCAAGATAGTGAATTACCGAGTGCAACCCGGACACGTCTTTCACCACCCACTCCAGAAACGAGCTGAAAGCTTCAAAAAACGAACAGGAAACGGAACAGCCCATAGGCAGGCAAAGATCCACGTAATATCGACCCTCCCACCTGCAACCCAACAAACGGAAGCTGTCAGGATGCACCGGAGGAAGGCGGAACGCCGACTCAATGTCGGTTTTTGCCAAAAGCGTCCCCTTTCCGAATCTGCGAACCCACGCCACCGCCTTATCGAATGAAGCGTAAGATACAGCACAGTCCTCCCGATCAATGGCATCATTGACCGAAAAACCTTTAGGGTAGGAAAGATGATGTATCAACCTGAAGGAATTGGGCTCCTTCTTAGGCACCACCCCTAATGGAGAAACGACCAAATCGTCCAAAGGGGGCTCCACAAAAGGGCCCGCCATCCTACCCAAAGCCACTTCCTTTGCCAACTTGGAGGCCACCACCTCCGGATGCTGTCTGGTAGATAGCAGATTCGTAGGGACTGGGGGAACGCCAGACAAGGCGCTGGGGATCACAAAACCCACCGAAAAACCCCGTAGCAGAATACCCGCCGCCGCCCGGTCCGGATACCTACTTAGGAAGGGAGCCAGTCTTTCCACCTTCACCGGAGTCCTCCCTCTTTCCAGCCTCACCGGACTTACCTTTGGTATTCTTGAAGCATTTTGTAAGCGGATGCGATCCCCCGCAGCCGGAGCACTCGTGACGGAAACGACATGATCCTCCAAATTTGCAGCTCCCCTCATTGAACTGCCAGCAGAAACCCTTACGCTTTTCGGCCGATGACGAGGAGGTCCCTGCACCGCCACCAGCCCCCCCTGAAAAGGGGGTGTGCGAGGCCCGCGCCTGAGTCATCAATTTCATCCACAAGGATATGTCCTTATGGTCCCACCTAATCGAGGGCCTAACTGCTTTTCGTTGCCTGAATTGCTCATCGTACCGCAACCAGGACAAGCCCCCATACACCCGCTGCGCTTCCCCAATGGCATCCGCGTAGCAAAACAGCGCGGAGCACTGTTCGGGAGCCTTTTCGCCGATCACACTGGCCAGAATATTGAACGCCTGAAGCCAATTGCCAAACGTCCTGGGAATAAGTCGATAACGCCGCTTTTCCTCCTCCTCCTTTTTACTTTCATCTGGCTTGACCTTGTCCAGATTGAATTTTTCCAGCGGCAAGAGGGAAAATATCTCGACATACTCACCCTTCCAAATCCGCTCCCGCACCTCCGGCTTCAGATGAGCACCCAGCGGACCTTCAAAGCAAACGTATACTTCACATCTGGCAGCATCGCCTAAGCGCACGCAGTCTGCATCCCCCGATGTCTTCTTGGTCCCATCAGCCGATGTCGCCAAGGCCTGCGGCGGCGTCACCTCCGTAGTCCTCTCACTACCCAGTTGCACCTCCGCCGACAGCGGAGGCGGTGCCGTGGCCGCTACTGTTCCGCCCACCCGAGTTGCAGGGGCCGCCGGAAAACCCAAGCTGACCACCGGTCCCGACGGAGCCACGGGAACTGGTGCAGCCGTCCAAGCCGCCGCTGGGGAGACCCCACCCCCGGGACCCATAGCTGTGTCACAACGCGCCAGGGCTTCGCCAAAACCCGCCAAGAATGCCTGTAGAAAATTAGCCATATTTCCCCCCCCCCCCCGCAGCTGCCGTCACCGGTACAGCCTGCCGGGGGACATCGGTGCTTAGAATTCCCCCCATCGCCTGTTGAAGACCCCCAGCCTGTGCAAGACCAGGTGCCAACATTGTGCTGTCAGTTGCCCCGCCCACCTCCCTAACCCTCCGCCCCCCATGCCCTGGCTGAGCAACATCAACAACATTAACAGCACCGGACAACATAGAAGACATCACATTATCAGACAAACAGTACTCACCAGGCTGCCCTGTCCCTGCAGCCGTAGGTCCGGATCCATCCCGCAGATCTCCCTCAGCGGTGCACTCCTCCTCATCAGACGACGATATCTCCCCTTCCGATCGGTGCAGATCTTCCTGAAGGGGCCCGACAGGTACTCTGGCCTCCGGAGCCTGGCGCTGACGCTGGCCGATGACGTCACTCCCGGCCGCCGTGCTGCATTCACCGCTCCTCCCACGCCGCGCTCCCTGCCTGGATCCACTGGCAGGAGCGGCACACAGGTCCCGGCTAGCAGATGTTGCGCTGGCGCCCCCTCTGGTAGGACCTCTGCTTCTTCCGCCGACAGTCACGGCCGTCCTGGGCATCAGGCCGGCACTGCGTGATCTTCTAATCTATCCCAGGAGAGCTTGCAGGCTTTAAAATCCCTCCAGGCTCATCCTGATATCGTAATTAAACCAGCCGACAAGGGTGGTAATGTAGTGGTTATGGACACTAAGGCTTACGAATCCATGTGCTATAATATACTTAACAATCGCGAATGGTATCGCCCCATCGCCTTGTCTCTTATAAAAAACTTTTCTCACCAATATGACCAATTGATCTTTCATGCTTATCAGGCCACTGTTATTGACCAAAGTACTTGGAACTTTTTAAAGACCAATGAACCTACCATACCTACTTTCTATGCTTTACCCAAAATCCACAAGTCAACCACCAATCCCCCTGGACGCCCCATTGTGTCAGGTTGTCATTGCTTAACAGAAAACGCAAGTGCCCTTGTGGACAAGTATCTTGCACCTCATGTTACCCGTTTACCTTCTTATGTCAAGGATACACTTCATCTCCTTAAATTACTATACAACATGACTCTACCACCTAATACCTGGCTTGTCACGTTGGACGTTGAATGTTTGTACAACTGCCCCATACACACGCTCGGACAATCCGCGGACCAGGTCGGTCGGATTTTGTCCGTCGTACTTTGTCCGATGTTGGTGTTGCGTACACACGGTCGGACTACGTTGTCGGAATATCCGGTCTGCAAGAACGTCGTGACGTAAGTCGTCGTCCACGAGATTACAAAAGGGAAGTTCAGCACCACGTCAGGCACCCGTTGGGCTCCTTCTGCTGATCCCGTGTTTATCGAGAGTTAGTGGAAGTTTGGTGACTTAAGATTCGCGCTTCTCAGTTTTCTGACTCAGATCGTTACTGCTCTTCAGTTTGTGCTTGTCGTGCGTATCTGTTTATTAGTGCGTGTAGTCAGTTCGCATTTGTTGGTCATTGCGGCCTATATCTTGATATAGGACGCTTTGATTTGCACTGCTTATTGTCTGCTCGTTTCTGCTATTCAGTTCGTTCTTTCAGGCCTTGCTGTTTATCGGTGCTTTCTGTTTGTCCGTTCTGACCAGCCGACCTTTTGTGACCTTGTGAGCGATGTTTCCCGTGCGTACTCGTCGCCGAGTTCGTGCTGTACGCGGAATTGGTGTCGGGCTTTTAGCTTTGACCCAAGACCCGTCCATGAACAGAGTGACGAGGAGTATGTGGACCAAGAATTGGTTGCTTCAGCGTGACCAGTTCTCGCACATGCCTTTGCTTCGTGAGATCCGGGAGAATAATCCTGATGATTTCAGGAACTTTCTCAGGATGACGGACCCCGATTTTCACCGTCTTTTGGCTTTGCTGACCCCCTTTATCAGCCGGCAGGATACCTGCATGAGACAAGCCATTACTCCGGAGCAGAGGCTTGTTGCCACGTTGAGGTACTTGGCGACAGGGAGAAGTCTTCAGGATTTGAAGTTCTCTTCAGGTATCTCTCCCCAGGCCCTGGGAATCATTATTCCAGAGACCTGTTCTGCCATCATTCAGGTCCTGCAGGAGGACTATATTAAGGTAACATTTCTCCTTGACTATTCCCTTCTATGTATGCTCTGTTTGCTAATGTCTTGTATTTTTGACCTCCTTCCCTAATTACCATGATTGCAATATGCTCTAATATGCTGTGCCCCTTTTCTCCTTCATGCATTTTTCCCTTCACTTACCTCCCCAGCATGCTCTTCTGCCCCAATAGACACCTATGGCCTAGTCACTTAAGCAATGTATTTTGTCTGCTGCATAGTATTGTTTGCCCCCAAACACCCCCTAAAATATGCACAAATGTTTGCTGTGTGGTTTACTTCATGTAGAGCCCCTTTTTTATTTGTTTTTGGTGGGGGGGGGGGCGCAAACTCATTATGAACCCCCTCCCCCAACTGCTCTGTCAGATGGTACCAATCCTCTATCTGCTGCCTTTCCCAAGGTCAATACACACTATATACCTACCTCTTTATAGTGGGCATCTTTATGGATGAATTCTGCAAAGCATGTAGTGCAAGGGGCTGCCTCCATACTTTCCATTTCCTCTTTTTTTGTCTTCTTTCCCTCCTATTAGCTTGCTTGTTAATTTCATAATGTCACAATGTGCTTGCCTTTTTTTGTGGGTGGGGGGGGGGGGGGGGTAATGTTATTTTATCTTTCCTGGGGGCTGCCAATAGTGTTAAGTACAGAGGGTCTGGCCAAACTAGCACACATTATTGAGCCATTTGCCAATCAATGAAGTGCAGAGGGTTACCTGTAACCCCCCCCCCCCCCAAAACCCTAGTTATTGCCAATGGCCCATCAGAAGTGGGGGGATTGATGGGGGGTGAGTCATCTGTGAAGGGGAGCCTCTACTTTTCTGTGCAAATACTTTCCAGCCTCCAATTTTATACAATGCTCTTGTTCCAAGATGTTGATTGTCTAATCTGCTTGCAATGTTTAAGTGCAAAGTGACTAATTTTTTTTTCTTGTTTCACTCCACAGTTCCCTTCCACGCCACAGGAAGGGCAGACTGTGGCCTCCCACTTTGCCAGCCGTTGGGACTTTCCTAACTGCGGAGGGGCAATTGATGGGAAACACGGCCGCATCGTCCCACCGCCCAACTCGGGGTCCTACTATTATAATTATAAAGGGTTTAATAGTGTAGTGATGTTGGCGGTGGTGTCGGCGACATATGAATTTATGTATGTGGACGTGGGGATGAACGGCCGGATCTCGGATGGTGGTGCCATTACGCACACGGAGTTCTACTGGCGTCTCCAAAGTGGCAGTCTGTGCTTGCCACCTCCAGAGGAGAATGCCGAAGGACTCCCCTTCGTCTTTGTCGCAGATGAAGCGTTTGCGTTGACTCCCCATCTGATGAGGCCGTTCCCGATGAGGACCCTCACCCCGGACCAGAGGGTCTTCAACTACAGGCTGTCCAGAGCCAGAAGAGTGGTGGAGAACACTTTTGGCATCCTGGCCAGCCGCTTCCGCCTGTTCCTGACGGCATTTCACTTGGCGGAATACAAACTGAACCACATAGTTCTTGCCTGTTGCATATTGCACAACTTCCTCAAAAGACATAACAGGAACTATGTGGTGCCCGTTGGCCCAGATGTGGAGGGCCCTCCAAATGCGGACCTCACAGCCCTTCAAGTGGCACGTCCAGGCTTGCCCCCTCTAAATGCCCGCGTGGTCCGCGAGCAATATATGGAGTACTTTGTGGGTAGGGGGGCCATTGCTCTGCCTGACGATGTGTCAGAGGCATTTTTTAATAAATCTGATATTTTAACCAACCTCTGATTTCTTGTCATTTCAGTCTTCTTTTTAGCTTATTTTACTTTGACATTTTTTCCCTTTGCCTTCGACAGTGGGAATGCACTTTCTGGGCAAAAGGAGGTAACAGTCTCTTCTTCCCAAAAGGATTATTCTCATGTTGTGTGTTTGCTACCTAATCTTTGGTCTAGAGAAGGTTTGTCCTGCATAACTGACAGCCAAAATACTCCTTTTCATCACCAGGTCTGACATGTGTGTATTCTGAAAAATGCTGTGATCCGTGTTTTCGTACAAAGCACTGTGGGTGTCATTTACATAAGTCAAATCCGCTATGCTCTACAAGTGCATTGAAAAAGTTCCCTGGGAAAGGAAATTGCAGTGCAAAGTGGATTTGCCTTTAGTAAATAACACCCATTCCCCCCCATATCCTTTACATTTTACATACATAATGCATTGTGTTTTTTAAATAAGGAAGCCACACATTTCGAAAAATAAAAAAGTTTACTTGGAAAACATTCACAAGTGCGTTTACAATCTTCACGCCAAAACTGACAACATCTTGGTTATTTACAACATTGTTTACAAAGATTACGCAATTGGTAAAACCAGGCATGGAGCTAAGCAGAACCTATGAAGTAGGAAAGTTCAACTTTGTAAAGTGAAGACAAGATCAGACATGACTATATGTTCAAAGTGTGTTTGATCTTGCCTTCATCACATGGGGGGGTCACCCCCGAAAAGTGGAAATTTGGAACATGCACACAATTTGGGTCTGAAAATGGTCATTAGATGGTAAAACACATGCCTAGAAGCTTCAAAAGTGCCATTTTCCATCATGGGGATGAATGGACGTTTTTTGGGGGTGCAACCCCTTCACCACAACCACTTTCGTAGTTCGTAAAGTGTTTGCACCCCCAAAAAAACGTTGGCATTCATCCACCATGATGGGAGCTAGCACATGTGGACACAATGTGTGCATGTTCCAAATTTCACACAGTTTTTAAGTTGCAAATGTGTTCAGAAGCTGGCACAAATGTGTGTTAATTACTTGTTGCGTTTTCATATTTTTCCTAAAACATCAATGATGTTCTTCAATTTTTGTTGAACATCATTGATGTTTTGCTTTATGTAATCTAGATCTCTATTGCAGACCATTATCTCTCCGATGAGTACGTGGGCACTCTCTGTGGTAAAGTGCGATTTTTCTGCCACAACATCCACGTCACCTAAAAACCACAAACAAACAAAAATGGGGTGTTGGAAATGAGGCAGCCATACATGGATTAGCTTACCAGTAGCTGTGTTCTCCAACACTCACCTGTTGTGGTGACAATTTCTCCAAGTTCGATGATCTCTCCTTCCTCCTCCTCCTCCTCCGCTTCTGCTCTTTCCCCTTTTTTGGGAGGTGTTGGTTTGGGGGTTTCCTCAGACGGCCCAAGTTTTCGCTCCCCTATGAGAATGTACAAAAGGAAGATTTAGCAACACAATCTATTGAGGGCAGAAATAGGAAATGACAAACATTGCTTGAAAGTGACGGACACTATTTTAGTTTGGCCAGTTACAAATGTCAACTACATGAATGTAGTCACTTTGTAAAGGTGCTAAACTGACTAGCTTTTTGGTAGAAGTTTGTGTGATGGAGACCCCCCTCTAGTATCCACTGGAGCACATGTGTGGAAAAGCCTAATAAAAAGGGGGTTTGGGTGTCCCAGCACTAGTGCTCTAGAGTCCAGATGGGTAAACAGCTACTGGGTGACCTCTCCTTTACATTGAATAAATTGGCTTTACATTCTTGATGACATTTCTAGTGAGAACAAACTTCCTTTCCCCCAAAAAAACACCAAACATCGTATTATAAGTGGCCGAACGATCGAGGTTGCGTACGATCGAATGGACACACACACGACCATGACAGTGGCAGAAAGATCGAGGCTGAGTACGATCGAATGCACAGACGAACCTGAAAGTGGCCATTTTGGAATGTACAACTTTGTAAAAATCAAACCACAATGGAGCAGTATGCAAGCAAGAAATCAAACACAAAACACAACTACTTACTTTTTAGAAGAATTCGCTTGATCTTTCTGTACTGATCGGCCTCCCTCAGTTTCAGGTCTGACCAGCATTTCCTCAGTTGCTCCTTGGATCGTTGTACCCCAAACTGATTGTACAGCCTTCTCACAACTTTAGACATGATCTTGGCCTTGCGGACATTGGGGTTGAGGTAAGGCCCATACTTCCCATCATAGTCGCTCCTCTTTAATATGTCCACCATCTCCAACATTTCTCCAAATGACATATTGGAGGCCTTGAATTTCAGGCTCCGGGATCGGGACGTTTCTGCCTCCGGACTTTCCTCGTCCTCCTCCTCGTTGGTGGGATATTTGTGGCGCACCTGCTGTGTCCCCGCCATGTGCTCTCCCCACTGCGCCGTAAAGAGAAGGGGTGGGGAATAGACGAGAAAGATCGTCAGGGGCGGGCGGAGTTTGACGCATGCGCACTGTATATAAAACGTCACACGCCTGTGTCGTAGCCACGATCTGGGAGACGAGGGGAGAGAAAACTCACACGAGACGATCGCTACAAACGAAGGTACAATTTGACGTTGGTACATAACTAGCCTAGACTGATTTGAACTTGAGGCTTCTTTATGGAGAAGATTAGGAGAGTTTAGACTGACATAATTGAGAGGGTTTTGTGTGGTGTTGTGTCTTGCAGAGATTATGCAGGGATTCAACGACATGAGTTTTCTCCCCCTCTTCATTGCCAAATTCAGGGAATTTCCCGTTTTATGGCAGGGTAAACACCCACATTACACCAACAAACCAAAGAGGCACGCAGCCCTGGAGGAACTTGTGGAATTTGTCAAGCCAAGGTTCCCCACGGCAACTGTTGATGATCTAAGAAAGAAAATTGGCAGCCTGAGGAGTGCGTATATCAGGGAGCGGAAGAAGGTCGTGAAGTCTGAGGAAACTGCAACTTCAGCAGATGAGGTCTATGTGCCCAAGCTCTGGTACTATCAGAGTCTCCATTTTCTGAAAGACCAGACTGATGTCACGGAGCCAACCTCGACTCCTCCTTCCACGCTTCCTTGCGCGCAGGCCACCCCTGATGAGGCTTCCGAGGAGCAACCTGGGCCTTCCAGTATGGAAGAGGTGGAGGAGCCCAGCTTGTTCCAGGTATAGTAGTTTTGTTACCATTTATGTGAATAATGAATGATGTTCACTTAATTCAGGATCCCCAATTGCTTAGTTCCTAACGTGTTTGACATATCAACTGACAGTAGTGTTGGAGACATTTGGGGCCATAATCTAAACTGCAGGGCTGAGAATTGTATGGTTTTCTATTTGTAAACATTTTGCAACAGTCACTAGATGAGAATTGTGTGTGTTTGATGAACAAATAACTGAAACTATGTCCCTTTTTCATACACAGGAAGACCTCAGCCAGGAGGTGGCTGTGGAAGGTGGCAGTCAGGAGGAGGCAGGGGTTAGTGGCAGCCACCAGCTGGGTAGTGGCAGCCAAGAGGGGGCTAGGCCGCGGAGCCTGACTGACACCCAAACCCCTCCCCTCCGCCTTCCGTACAAAAGGGCGAGAAGGGGGGGTTATGCGGCACAGTCAGCGCTCCGCATGATCAGAGAGGCTTCAGACTCCCTACATGCCACACCCGCCGACGAGGAGACCTTTGGCTCGGTGGTTGTCACAAAAATGATGGGTATGGAGGTGAGGCAACGCAACATGTGTGAGGGGCTCATCCTCCATGTCCTAAATAAGGGTAGGGCTGGGGAGATGACCCCAGTCACACATGTTTGCCATAGCTACCATGCTCCGCCTCCTCCTCCTCCTCCTCCTCCTTCTGCCACCCCACCAGCACGACAGCCACAGCGTGCAAGGAAGCGTGGAAGGAAGACCTGAGAGTGACGACCTGGAATCAGTCTGGTCTGAGAGAAGATGGAGCCTCTTGTAGTACCAGAGCCTGGGGACCTAGATGGCATCTGCTGCAGTTCCGGATACTTTGGACTTCACGACCAGATTGCACTCCCCTTAATATACGTACTCCTCAGGCCCCCAATTTTCTACGCTTGAACAATGATGGTTGCCGTGGGGGGCCAAGACTTTGCAAATTCCCCAAGTTTCACCATGGCTGCGTTCCTCTTTGGTTTGTTGGTGTGACCTAAATAAAGGTTTTTTTGATTTGAAATAATCATTGACTATTGTGTTTTACTTTGCTACAATGACAGTTTTTCTTTGAGTAAGCAGGTACATTTCACTAATCCTAAAGTAGAATTAACAAGGGGCACCAACAACAAACAACCTCCTAGTAAATTTAAGCAAGAAATACAAATGTTAATAATGTGTTTTTGGTAATTTGAGACACACAACCCCCCTCCAAAAAAAACAAAAAAAAAAAACATTCAAATATGTATTCCCCAAAAAAAAAAAAAAAAAGACAAATCATGATAAAAAAATAACAAAGATTCTTTTCCGTTCAGAGTCAAAATAAACATGTAGTGTATAAATGCTGCAAAGTAATAAAGAAGTAAGTTTGTGAGAAGTGCGGGTGAATAGGAGCAGCTAAAAGATGTCATTCTTGTTGCATTGTAAAGAAAAAGAGAATGCGCTGCATTAAAGACATTTTAACATTGCAGCGTGACGAATGTGCTGTGTCGATTAGGAAAGGTAGTTTTACCTGACCGAGCGCTTCCGTCACAGAATTTCTTCTGAGCATGCGTAGCACTTTGTCCGTCGGACAAGCGTACACACGCTCGGATTTGGTGTGATCGGACCGTGTTGACGGCAAATCTTTCCAGCAGGAGATAAGACTTTGTCCGTCGGCCAAACCGACGAACACTGTCCGATGGTGCATACACACGGTCTGATTTTTCAACAACCTTGTCCGATCGGACAGAATCCATGAAAAAGTCCGACCGTGTGTATGGGGCTTAAGCTTTTCGGCATTAGATCATGTTGAAACGCATGTGCGAGGAGGAGGCATCGACGAGAAATTGTTGCAAATTGAAACTAAATGGATACATAATCTCAATGCTGTTAAATACCCCGGTTTGAACGAATATATAAGTTTCAAGCCTTTTTTATGAATGTCTTCCAGTTATTATATTCTAATCTGGTTGTTTATTTACATCATTCACCCATAGCTACTTATTGCCAATCATATATTCATGTCATCGTAATTTTGCCATGCATTCTTCCTCGTCCTCCCCGGCCGTGCGTTATTGTGTGGGTTAGGCCGCCCTGTGGGCGCTCGGGCACCTTGACAGCTGCTTTTTACCATTAATTGTTTATAAACATGTTCATTATGTTTGTATGCCCCTACTTGCCAATTGTCTACACTGTTGTACCTATATTGAACTCTAATATATGACCATCTTTCGTTTAACTGTGTATACCCGTCACAAACTTACAGTACTTTCTATTTGTTCCATATTCTTCTTGGTACTATTCTCTATATGTAAATTATGTAAAATTTGCCTACTCTGTATGCCCTTGTTAATTAACAAATGAATCCCTACTTTTGTTCAGATAAAGCACGTGTACCCCCATATCGCCACATCTGGGACCCCATTGTTAGTGGGAAATTGGGTCTCGGCTCACCGTCTCAGTCCCACTGCCTTTGCTTTCCATTCTCCTTGGTCCCTGTGTCTATCTGGAGCAAATAAACATGTCCCGCCCTATTTCTGGCTCTCCCACCTTCGCCATTCCATCTTGGCCAATTGTACTCCCTAATCGCACCGGTAACTGTTTGGGCACCCCAGGGCTGCGATCCTATGGCCGCAGCCCGATTTGGCTTTGTTGCCTGCACACCTCCCTTATGCTCCACTGTCATCTGGTAACCCATCAGCTCGAATTCCATTCCTTGCCTTGGACCCAATGTTTTTCCATCCCTTCCATTGTTTCCAGCACATTTGCCTTGACAAATGCGGTGTATTACCCCCTCCACTCACTGGAGGGCTTTGTCTGTTCGGAATTGTTTACATGCGTGCGCGTTGAGCGGCGCGCGCACTCTCCGAACGTGTGGCATTATGGGAAATGTAGGCACACGCGCCGGCGCTATTGCGCATGCGCGAACGGCCCATTTTGCCCGCCGCCTCATCATGGCAATCATGATCAGGTGTGGAGGACCTATATAGCCTGCCTCCCCTTCAGCACTACAGGTGTTGGACTCTGGAGCGCCATTTATGCTGTGAACTTCAACGATGCAGGTCTGTTTCCACCCTTCCTTTAGCCTTTGCCCTACCAGTCTGTTTGAGATCCTTTACTTAGCTATACTGCATAATTTCTTTTGCAGCTACTGGTCCCTTGTTTGTGACTAATTCAAACAGAGCTGTCCATTAGTCTGGCATCAGACTTTTCCTGTGCAGTCTTAATCAACTAACATCCATGCCCTAGGTGAGCTCTCATTTCCTCTCCTTCCTTGGTTTTCAATGTATTGTCCCATCCATTCATTTTATCCTTACTTTTTGCCTTTTTTGCTACTCTCATCAGAGCTGTTTTTTTCAAAATCCCTCATATGACTGTTCATGCTTGGCGCTCCATCTATAATCTCCATTTTTGATACAGTGGTAAGTTCTTATAAAATTTAGGCTATGTTTAGCCAGTTATGGCAAAATTTATCCTTTTGCCATTTATATACAATTTTGTTCTTATTCCATCCTATTTTACCAGGCTCCCTATAGATCCTCGACAGTTCCCTGCTCCCTGGGACTCAAGTACAATTGACCACACCTGCGACTGTAGTGGTTGTTCCAGCAATTTGGGGGTATGTGTGTTTTTTGTGACCCCAAGTGGGAAACCACCGGGTTCAGCATAGTGCTGTGTTGTATATTGGACGGGTGGGTGGTTTTGTGGCGATGTGGTGATATACGGTTTGCTTTCTTTCATTATACTCAATGTGTCACGCAATTAATTATACTGTATTTTTCATATTCTCTCAGACTCTTCCCTTTTTATGGTACAAATTGACCCTGAAGAAGCCATAGTATGGCGAAACATGTTGGTCAGCTTTTTCCAACCAGCTCTCTTGTACCCAGGATCTATTAAATCCCTGTAGATCCTTTTTAACCAATTCTATGTTTTACTGTGTACCCCCATGGTCCCCCTGTCATCCCCGGACTATGCGCCTCCACTAATTGCATTGGTCAGGATATGACTTTAGGACCTATCCTATGATACCCCTGTCTGCAATGTATGTTAATGTATGTTATTTTGATTTGATTGTCTAACTGTTCATGAATAAACTATTTTGTAAATAAATTTTTCCTTATTCAAAAAGTTGCAAGTATCATCCTTTTTTGCTTACCGCTATAGTCCCCTTTCTATCCTTGCTCCACCCTTTACCATACAACCCGGGACGAGGTATAACTGACACCCGAGCTATCTAAGCCTCCCTCTCCAATCAATTAATAAGGATACTCTGGCTCAGATTGATTTACAAGCCTTAGGGTACACTAGAGAAGCTACAGCCCCCTGTGTCCGCACCACAGATCTTTTGATGCTTCTAATGTTTTCGCCATGTGCCGTTAATAGGATACTCAACCTATTGGTCTTAAAGAAATTACGCAATCCAGCGAAGCGTGTCGACCCTTGAAGAATTACGCTACCTACCTTAAGCTTATTTCAAAGAAGTATGATAGAAGGTGTTAGAAGGTTACTGTATCATATCACAGAACAATCTCTATTTTGATATTTACTATGTTGTACATTCTTTTAAAAACTGCTTGGAATTTTAAATTGTTACAGATAAAACTATATATTTTTTATACTATCATGGTTTCAGTCTTATGTCATGCCATTAAAGTCCAGAATTTGCAGGGTATATCCCTGCAACGCCTTTTCTCTACTCTATGATAATTTGGATGTGGCATGGGTAGACGTATTCCTTTGGAATTTTACAGTAAGTTTTTTATTTTTTATTACTGAACTTGCAGCTTGACTTCACTACAACAATGTATGGAAAAGAAGCAAAACACAATTTATTTAGCCTGATATGTATGTATCTGTATTTTACCATTATCAGTGTCATTATAAAACTGTCAGTGTAGCATGGCCCTTCTACAAAATCGATGTAAAATGAATGATTACAGATCCTGATGATGTTTATCTTTTGTGCATTGAACAATTATAGATGAAAATGGTGGTGTTACAATAACTCATCCATGTTAATAAAGCCTACTGAATGATTTTAATGTCTACTATTAGCAAAGCCGCAACTCCCGGAACCTGTGAAGACAAGTCTATATGATGGTGGAGATGTCCTCTGCTCTCTGAATCTGCAGAATTTTTACCCCAAACATTTGAAGCTCAGCTGGAGATCAGGAGAAGATCAGCTGAAGTCCAAAGAGACGTTTGAGGAGAATTACGATCATACATATAGTGTGTGCAGTCTTTGTACTGTCCCAGGAAAACTATTATTATATCCCAACTTCACCCTCCATGTGAGCTGGATCCACAAATCTCTGGAGAAAGAGCAATCACGAGTCCTGTCCTGGAAGTACCTGGGTAAGAGCACAAAAAATCTACTTCTGGATTCTAGTTTGGTTTTTATTTTCATCTAATGTACATCATATGAAGACTTTAAAAGTTCTTATTGCCCGGGGGGGGGGGGGGGGGGGAGTATCAGCAATCATGTAACCACTATGATTGGCTGTCACAGTGGTCACATGGTCAGAAGCCGGTCCTGGTGTTTACTGATGTTTTCTCAGGACTGAGGCTGCATTCACACCTGAGTGTAGTATCTTTGCGGGTTTTTTACAACATTTTTCACGTTTTATGCACGATTTTGGTGCGTTTTTGTGGGTTTTTATACAGCGTTTTTGGGCTTTAATGTTTTTTATTATAAAAACCAAAATGTGGCGCTAGATATCATAAAATACACAAAAAATATATGTGGAAAAAAGTCTGAGTAAAAACAATAGTCAGATTATGATAACAGTCCATCGGTCAAATGACGTGAATAGTGCTGTAGAAAAAAAGGCAATCCTCTACCGAAAAGATAGTACATAAGCCACACTCTTTGTGATTACAATCTGCTTACCAGATGGAAACAGTAAAAGAGCGATGTTAATCATGTGCTGCCAGAGGTGAATGAATGGAGACTTGATGAACACAATGGGAAGACCAAATCCAATACGTCTCGATGGAGTGTTGATAACCAGGTTCACTCAGCCAGATCAATATGTGCTGAAAAAACTCCCACGAAGTGAGGAAGAAAATAACAACAATAGTGAAGCCCGCAAGATGAAGTTCAAAGGTTTTATTGCATGTAGTCTACTTACATCAATATAAAAACCTCAGGGCACAGATAAAAAACAGTTCCGCGTACTTGCATCAGCCCGCCTGACATGTTTCATCCAATGGTGGATATCATCAGAGGCGTGGCTGATGCTGCAAGTAGGCGGATATATATAGTAAATACCTCAGTTCAATCTTCCTTGTGATAGGATGGCCGAACGATTGCTAAACCAGAACCAGCTGTAAGTGTGGGTAATCCTGGGCGCCATTTGGCACTGATACACCAAGGGGAGGAGGCTTAGTGTGTTGCTCTAATAATCCTAGGCGCCATTGGCGCTATTACTCAAAGCTGGGGAAGCTTTGTATACTGGGAACGTTTTGTGTGTGTCATTCTGCGGCAAGAAGGAAAACATCCGTCCGCGCATGCGCCGTAACCACGATGGGAACCGTCTGCGCATGCGCAGTGCGATGTGCGTTCCACCGACGTGCGCGCCCAAACCACGGCGCGCACAATGGTACGGTGTACGCTCAACAAGCACGCATTCGCAGTACAAGTTGCGTTCCACAGCGGCCCTCTCAATTATCCAAAGCGGCAGAACGTCAGATCCGGCGGGAAACAACCGGAAATGACGCGCATGCATGGTCATATTTACGTTCCAAACACAGGAAGCTGGGGGAAATGACGGAAAGTCATATGGTTGGACAGAAAACCACTAAATGGTAATACAGAAGCACATAATGTTGTAATGACATCATCAGTAATTAAAAGGACGGCATTGTACAAACAAAGGGGAATAATAAAAGGGGATATTGATTGAAATAGAATAAAAATACAAAAATTTTTTTTTAAAAATTATTGCCTTATTGACACGAAGACTATTTTAAGTGCATATAAGGATTATGTGTAGACACATGATGCATCAAAAGCACAAATATATGTATAACACACATATAATAATGGTGATATGAATATATTAAAAAAATAATGTATGTAACCGAAATAGCATGGCAGAGAGGATAAAGGAGGCTCTCTGTCAGCATATCCCGGTAAACATCTATATGTACATAGTACTAAAATTAAACTTGGATTTCAATTTACATCCAAATTTAAATTAAAATTTGATATTTAATAAAGTAAATATAGAAAAATAAAAATAAGAGTAAAAAAAATATATAAAACTAAGGCGGACTCAGCCCACATGGGACCGCCAGAAGAATGCATATTTAAAAGGCAAGTATTAACTGTTATTGATGAAGCAGTTGACATCCCAATCGACATTCATGCCAAAAGGGGTGTAGCATTTAAGGTCGTAGGATCCACCGAGTTTCGAGTTTGGAAATCTCTCGTTTGGACATACTACCCCGCCAATGGGGGTTAAATCTATCAATACCTACGAACGTAGTCCTCTTGGGGTTCTGATCATGGTACTCCAAATAGTGTCTCGACACGGTGTGTTTTGGAAATCCTTTCTTAATATTAGCTATGTGTTCACCCACCCTGACATGCATAGCTCGTGTCGTGCGGCCTACATATTGCAGGCCGCAATGACAAACCAAAAGATATACTACGTTTAAAGAGGTGCAGGTGATAAAAGTGTCAATTTCAAAGGTCCTGCCAGTAGCATGAGATCTAAAATGACAAATCTTTCGGCTTTGGTCTTTGTTAATCTTACAGACATTACAATAACGGCAAGGGTGATAACCTTTAGACCTCTGAAAAAAAGACACCCTATTGGGGGCATCTAAGATATTGGGTGCAATTTGAAGTTTCAAAGGAGGAACCCCTCTGAATATAACCTGTGGTCTCTCAGGAAGTGCTGGGCCAAGAATTTTATCATTCTTTAGGACCCCCCAATGTTTGGTCATGATTTTTTTAATATCACGATGTTGGTGTGAATATGTGGTAACCATGGAAAAATTATAGTCAATCTTTCTGGCCTCTGGTTCTTTTTTCTTATGGAGAATAGTCTTACGATCCATATTGGCTACATGGTCAATGACTCAATTTAAATCACTAGGTGAATATCCTTTTTCAACAAACTTTTGTTTTAGAGCCACCGATTGCGTTAGAAAATCTTCCTTAAAGGTACAATTTCGCCGTAAGCGCAAAAATTGGCTCGGATTTCAGCCATGAGGGATGATGACAACTCCCAAGGCCTATGTAACCATTTCTATCCGTATCCTTGAAGAAGGTAGTGGTCTTAAAGGCACCATCATCAACCTGTATATTTAAATCCAAAAAATCGATTTTTTCATTACTACTTTCATATTGTAGAACAATACCCAGGCTATTACTGTTAAGGTACTGCATAAATCCGTTAAGAGATATTTGATCACCGTCCCATAGGAGGAGGACATCGTCTATATAGCGACCCCAAAATACCAATTCTGGTCGCCTGTTGGTATAGACGACGTCCTCCTCACACTTGGCCATGAACAAATTGGCCATACTCGGCGCGAATTTCAATTTCAAATCCAAGATGAACCCTCTCTGAGAAGAGATCAAACTGCTGTCTCTAGACAGAAACAACTCAACAGCTTCTAGGCCATCATGATGGGAAATGATGGTATAGAGGGAGGCCACGTCAGCAGTGACCATAATGTAGCTATCCCTCCACTCCAAGTCCTCCAGGGTCCGAATGACCTGGGCAGAGTCTTTAATAAAAGATGGAGTACCCATCACCAGTGGTTGTAAAAAGCCATCAATGTATTTCCCAACTCTGGAAGTTATGGAGTCCAATCCACTAATAATGGGTCTCCCCGGTGGATTAATAAGACTCTTATGAATCTTAGGGAGAAAGTACATAACTAGCTTTCTGGGTGCTGCAGGGATTAGATAATCTCTCTCCCTCTCATTGAGGAGATTCTTTTGGAAGCCCGCATCAATGAGATTGGAGAGTGCCTTTTTGTATCTAAAGATAGGATCATGATTTAATGGTGTATACGTGTTGGTATCAGATAATATCCTTTCCATTTCAGCGACATAGGCGCTTTTATCCATCACTACTATTCCACCCCCCTTATCGGCGGGGTGGATGATGATGTCATCTCTTTTTTTGAGAGATTCAAGGCCTTCACAAAGCGTGAGTCTTTATAACTTTGCTTAATTTTAAGGCTGTCAATGTCCTTCAAGGCCAATTCCTTAAACACAGACACGGATGGTGGAATAAAACCTGGTGGATTGAAAAGAGAAGCATTGGAGAGACCAGAATGTCTTACTCCAATGTTATCCCTAACGGCAGAAGCAGCTGTAGCCGGAGACAAGAAATATCTTTTTATATTGACTTTTCTAATATACTTCTGCACATCGATAAAAGCCCCAAATTTACTTAGGGGTTTATCGGGAGCAAATTTTAGTCCATGGTCCAGAACAAATTTTTCATTTTCTGTAAGGGTACTTTGACTCAAATTAAAAATCCCTGCATCCCTTATACCCTTCGCCTTTTTCGATCTACTCCTCCTCCCCCTCTGGTCCCTCTTTTTGTTCTCCCCCTCCTACATTCCTCTGTGGGGCCTGAGGAAAAAAAGAAGACGATGAGGGAATGTGTCAAGAAAAGCGTTTAGGACCTTTTTCTGCCAGCAGGAGAATCGGCTATGGTTTGCCCAGCAAAAGAGCCGCTCAGCGCGCACGCGGGCGCACGGGAGCGCGCGCGCGCGCACGGGAGCGCGAGCGCGCACGCGCGCGCGGGAGCGCGCACGCGCGCTGTTTGAGCCCGTTTTGGCGCCAGGACCACTATTTAAGGAAGTGCCTGTCCATGCTGTCTTGCTGTCCGGTCTACAGCGTTCCCGTGACCCCCAGCTACCAGATACCTGTGAATTACCTGACTTCTGATACCTGACTACCCGGCTTGTTCCTGATATCCCGTACCTGCTGCCTGTCCTTGACTTCGGCTTGTTTTGACATCCCTTCTGCCTGTTCCTTGGTACTTCGCTGTCCGCCTGTTAACGACCCGGCTTGCTTTACGACTACGCCTTGCCTGCTGATTTGGTACCGCACCTGCCTGCCTGTGTTTGACCTGGCCCGTCTGTGACCTGCTTCAGTTCCGGACTCCAGTCTCTTCCGGCTATCCGCAAGTTCCACCTGCCTGCCTGCTACTACTGGGTTCCTACCCTAGTCTTCTACTGGTCGTCCAACAGTACTCCAGACGTCCGGACCGGCCCTACACCTGTAACCTGCCAGGCACTTGTGCCCCTTTGTGCTTCCGAGCCCCTGTCTACTCTACCAGGGGTTCCCAAGCCGGAGGTATACGAGACGCCGCTCCCTGCATTCGTGGGCTCAACCACCAGGTACGCGACAGTACCGGACAGCCATGTCCGAGCCCACGCAGGGAGCTGCTCCAGTGGACGATCTGTGTCGCCACCTGGCTGGCCTAACCCAGGCAGTGAAGAGTCTTCAGGAAGGCTATACCCGGCTCGAGGAACGTGTTCAGATCCTATCCACAGTTACGTCACCTTCACCTGGGATTCCTGCTGCTCCCTCAGTCGTGATGTTGCCACCCGAACCCAAGGTTCCCACTCCTGAGCGGTTTTCTGGGGACCGTAGCAAATTTCGAGCTTTCCACAATGCTTGTGAACTTTTCTTTGCCCTGCAGCCTAGGACTTTTTCGCTTGACGCCACCAAAGTAGGCTTTGTCATTTCCCTGCTGTCAGGTGATCCACAAGCTTGGGCCCATCGGCTTTTGGAACAGAAGGATGCCGTCCTTGACAATCTGAACTCCTTCTTTCATGCTATGTCTCAGCTCTACGAGGACCCGCAACTAACAGCAACTGCAGAAACGGCCCTGCATTCCCTACAGCAAGGTCGCAGACCAGCGGAGGACTATGCGTCCGAATTCAGGCGCTGGAGTTCCGATACCAACTGGAATGACTCCGCTCTGCGTTACCAGTTCCGCACGGGCCTCTCTGAATCATTGAAGGATGAACTGGCCAGAGTGGATACACCAGAGACTTTAGACGCACTCATTAACCTGTCCATACAGATTGACCGGCGACTACGCCAACGGAGGTCTGAACGTGCCGCCGGTCCCTCCAGACCAATCTGGATGCTTCCCCGTGTACCCAGTCAGCCTCCACCGAATCCCAGAACTCCCGTGGCCTACACCTCTGAGGCTCCGGAACCTATGCAGCTAGGATTGCTGCGCCCATCTCTGACACCTGAAGAGCGACAACGCAGGCGATCCAATAATCTGTGCCTCTACTGTGGCGAATCGGGACATTATGTGAGATCCTGTCCTGCTAAGCTCCGTAAGTCCTGCACTACCTCTTTTGCTCTTACTCCCACTCTGCCGAATAATTCGTCTCACCTGGCTGTCTCCGTTCTTTTTCAGCTCCCCAGAGGGAATATCCGGGTAACCGCTATCATTGACTCCGGAGCCTGCAGCGGTTTCATGGACTTAGCTTTCGCCACCCGGCATCATGTTCCTCTACAACCAAAAGCAAAAGGTCTCTCTATACATCTGGCAGACGGCTCGGCTCTTAAATCTGGACCTGTCACACAAGAGACTGTGCCAATATTCACCACTATGGCCGGAAACCATCAAGAACTATTATGCCTGAACATCATCCAATCCCCTCTGTTTCCAGTTATTCTAGGCATGCCCTGGCTGAGGGCTCATAACCCATTCATTGATTGGGCCACTGGAGAGATCAGCTTCCCTTCCTCCTATTGTCACCAATACTGCCTACCTGAGACGGCTCAAGTATTTTCACCCCTACTCTGCATGGAGGCTGATGAAGAGACCCGGCAAGCCGTACCTGAAGTCTACCATGAGTTCTTAGACGTCTTCAGCAAGAAGGGCGCAGATACCCTTCCCCCTCACAGGCCTTATGACTGCCCCATTGAAATCCTTCCTGGCGCAGAAGTTCCATTTGGGAGAATCTTCCCTTTAACTGAACTTGAACTTGGCACTTTGAAGGCCTATCTTGATGAAAATTTGGAGAAGGGGTTCATCCGGCCCTCCACTTCCCCAGCAGGGGCAGGAATTTTCTTCGTGGAGAAAAAAGACCACTCCCTACGCCCCTGCGTAGACTACAGGGAACTTAACAAAGTTACCATCAAAAATCGGTACCCTCTTCCTTTGGTACCTGAATTATTCCAAAGACTGGGGTCTGCAGCGACATTCACAAAACTGGACCTTCGCGGGGCATATAACCTTATCCGCATCCGGAGTGGTGACGAGTGGAAGACTGCCTTTCGCACCCGATTCGGGCATTTTGAATATTTGGTTATGCCATTTGGACTCTGCAACGCCCCTGCTACGTTCCAGCATTTTGTGACCGATATCTTCAGAGACTACCTTGACCTGTTCGTCATAGTATATTTGGATGACATCCTGATCTTTTCACCCTCCTTGACAGAGCATCGCAAACACGTTAAAAAGGTGCTAACCAGACTTCGAAGCCACGGCTTGTATGCGAAACCGGAAAAATGTGTATTCGAGCAACAGAGCATCCAGTTCCTAGGATTGATTATTTCCGTGGAAGGTATCAAAATGGACCCACAGAAGGTTTCTGCCATCCTGGACTGGCCAGCTCCTACTGACAGGAAAGGTGTTCAACGCTTTGTGGGATTCGCAAATTTCTACCGGAAATTCATCAAAGGATTCTCCACTATCATTTCGCCCATCACGAATTTAACCAAGCAGAGTACTAAGTTTTCTTGGTCTCCCGGAGCGCAGGCAGCCTTTGCGACCTTGAAAGACCGATTCACGTCGGCATCAGTTCTGAAGCATCCTGACCCAGCATTACCATACATACTTGAGGTTGACGCCTCGGAAATTGCAGTCGGGGCGGTGTTATTTCAGAGACAAGGGCCTAAAGCTCTGTTGCACCCAGTCGCGTTCTTCTCCCGCAAACTATCTGAGGCAGAACGAAACTACGACGTGGGAGACCGAGAACTATTGGCCATCAAAGCGGCCCTTGAAGAGTGGCGATACCTTTTGGAAGGAGCGACACATCCGATTCTTGTGTATACGGATCACAAGAATCTTGAATATTTGAAAACCGCTAAGAGACTAAGACCACGCCAGGCCAGGTGGGCACTTTTCTTTACGCGATTTTCTCTCCACATAACTTACAGGCCTGGGTCGAAGAACACCAAACCAGACGCCCTCTCTAGGATGTTTAGCGAACCTGAAACTTCTTCTCCTCCGGACACCATCTTGTCTTCTGGAAGTTTTCTTTTGCTCCAAGAAGATTTGCTGGCTCAGATAAAACAGGCTTCCGTAGGAATTTCTTCCCCGCCTAATACCACCCTACAAACCAGAGACGATCTGTTATGGTACGGACAAAAGATCTTCGTACCTAAGGAGGTGCGAGTGGCTGTTCTGAACTTCTGTCATGACCATGAGTTAGCTGGTCATTTTGGGGTGCACAAGACATCTGAATTGCTCCAACGCATGTTTTGGTGGCCACAGTTAACAAAGGACTGTAGGGATTATGTGGAATCATGCACCGTCTGTATCCAGAACAAGGGCAACAAATCAAAAGCTTGGGGGCTGTTGAAACCATTACCTGTCCCAGAGAGACCATGGAGAATGATCTCTATGGATTTTATTGTTGAACTGCCTCCCTCGGAAGATCACTCAACCATTTTCGTAGTGGTGGATAGACTCTCTAAAATGGCTCACTTTCTTCCCATGAAGGGTACTCCTTCTGCGGCCGAAACCGCGAGAATTTTCATTAAGGAAATCGTAAGACTTCATGGCATTCCGGCAAACATAACCTCAGATCGTGGGGTACAATTCACCTCGAAGTTCTGGAGGGCATTATGTGGCTCTCTGAAGATCAATCTGTCCTTTTCTTCAGCTTACCATCCTCAAACAAACGGCCAGACAGAAAGGACGAATCAAACATTGGAGCAGTACTTACGTTGCTTTTCATCATTCTCACAAGATGATTGGGTTCCTCTATTACCGCTGGCCGAATTCGCCTATAACAATTCAATTCATTCTGCTACAAAACAGACTCCTTTTTTCGCAAATTATGGATTTCACCCTTTATTTCTATCAAACAGTATACCGGAATGTCCTGTACCTGCTGCTCAGGAAACGCTGAATTTTTTTAGTACCAATAATAAACTACTTCAGGAGACAATGACAAGAACTCAGGAATACTACAAGGAGGTCTTCGACAGAAAGAGAAGAGGAGAACTTAATTTAAAACCAGGAGATCAAGTCTGGCTGTCTACATTGAACTTGAAGTTGGCATGCCCCTCTAAAAAACTTGGCCCTAAGTTTGTGGGTCCTTTCCCTGTGGAAAAGAAAATCAATAGGGTGACTTATAAATTAAAACTACCCGAATCATTCCGGATTCATCCAGTCTTCCATGTAGCTCTGCTCAAACCTACTGTCCCAGATCCTTTTGTTGGCCGGAATACGGGGCCTCCTGAACCAGTACTCATCGATGGAGAAATGGAATTCGAGGTTGAGTCAATCCTGGATTGTAGGAGAAGATGTGGGCGTGTACAGTATCTGGTGAAATGGAAGGGGTACGGCCCGGAAGAAAATTTGTGGGAACCGGAATCCAACATTCATGCAAAGAGGCTGATTCGGGCATTTAATAATGCACACCCAAGTAAGATGGTTCAGTTGGGCATCCGGAGGCTGCCCCTTAGGGGGGGGCAATGTCAAGAAAAGCGTTTAGGACCTTTTTCTGCCAGCAGGAGAATCGGCTATGGTTTGCCCAGCAAAAGAGCCGCTCAGCGCGCACGCGGGCGCACGGGAGCGCGCACGCGCGCTGTTTGAGCCCGTTTTGGCGCCAGGACCACTATTTAAGGAAGTGCCTGTCCATGCTGTCTTGCTGTCCGGTCTACAGCGTTCCCGTGACCCCCAGCTACCAGATACCTGTGAATTACCTGACTTCTGATACCTGACTACCCGGCTTGTTCCTGATATCCCGTACCTGCTGCCTGTCCTTGACTTCGGCTTGTTTTGACATCCCTTCTGCCTGTTCCTTGGTACTTCGCTGTCCGCCTGTTAACGACCCGGCTTGCTTTACGACTACGCCTTGCCTGCTGATTTGGTACCGCACCTGCCTGCCTGTGTTTGACCCGGCCCGTCTGTGACCTGCTTCAGTTCCGGACTCCAGTCTCTTCCGGCTATCCGCAAGTTCCACCTGCCTGCCTGCTACTACTGGGTTCCTACCCTAGTCTTCTACTGGTCGTCCAACAGTACTCCAGACGTCCGGACCGGCCCTACACCTGTAACCTGCCAGGCACTTGTGCCCCTTTGTGCTTCCGAGCCCCTGTCTACTCTACCAGGGGTTCCCAAGCCGGAGGTATACGAGACGCCGCTCCCTGCATTCGTGGGCTCAACCACCAGGTACGTGACAGAATGGGTTGACCAGAGGCAAAAGGGGGGCCTTGATTGTATTGTTGTGGTCTCCTAGGTGGATTATATCCTGGGCTATCCCAACCAGATCGTCTATAGTCAGGCCTCAAGTGGTTAGGGACTGAAGTGGACGGGTGCTCAACTATATAGTGGTCATCATATGTATAACTATTGTGGGCATTATAGTTATCATGATGATTAACCAACGGTGCATAATGATTGTACACTGGTACACCCTCTGAATGTTGAAACGTCGGGTGATCATAATGTGTACGGTCATCATTAGCTGGTTTGTAGTTGGCTCCTCTATAGTGAGGTGGTTGGTATGGTGCAGATTTTTTGGTATTGTTGGCAACTCTCCTCCAACTGCCTCTGGCTTTCGGAGTACTGCCCTTCTGTGTATCCCTAACGTTATTTTGAGGAAGGGAAGCCGTGGGGGGTATAGGGCGTATGGCAGGTGCGGATGCCGATCCTGTTCCTCCATCAACAGGGGACGCCCTCCTAACCTGCCATTTGAAGACTTGTTTGGATTTGTAATCCTCCAAATCTCGTATGAATTTCTTCATTTTTTTAGCTTTTTGATCTAGATCCTCTTTTTCAAGGATCTTCTTTAAATTATCAGATTTAATTTTGTATTCTTCTGATTCTTTATAAGGGAGAAGTTTTTCTTTAACCTCCACTATGGTTTCATCTAGTTTCTGTAGCTTGGTTCGTTTCCGAATGATCAGGAATCTCAAAAGATCAAGACCTACATCATTGAAATACTTGAACCAGCTGGCGAGGTCAGTCTCATCCTCCTGAGGAGTGATTTCAAATCTGAGGCTCCTAGGGACCATGCCGTCATCAAGGTATTTCTCCAGGAGGCCAACATCCCAGTACCCATGAACCTCAGAAATCATCAGGTTTTTTAATCGGACGAAAAGACCTCCTATGTCTAGGTTTTGTTGAACCTCTACATTATTGAACACATCTTTAAGATTTAAAGAGCGTAAATTGCGAAAATCAAAAACATCCATATTAGTGAAAGCTAATAACAAGTAAACAAATAAAAAGCAGCTGATATTCAAAATCAAGAGTGAAAGTGAAAAACAGGGTGAACAAAATATCTGCGCTAATTACAATAAAATGTGTGAAGTAGCAGCCAACACAGTTTGTTGATCAGCAAACGAAATAAATATAAAAACCAAAATGTGGCGCTAGATATCATAAAATACACAAAAAATATATGTGAAAAAAAGTCTGTGAGTAAAAACAATAGTCAGATTATGATAACAGTCCATCGGTCAAATGACGTGAATAGTGCTGTAGAAAAAAAGGCAATCCTCTACCGAAAAGATAGTACATAAGCCACACTCTTTGTGATTACAATCTGCTTACCAGATGGAAACGGTAAAAGAGCGATGTTAATCATGTGCTGCCAGAGGTGAATGAATGGAGACTTGATGAACACAATGGGAAGACCAAATCCAATACGAAAAAGAGGATCTAGATCAAAAAGCTAAAAAAATGAAGAAATTCATACGAGATTTGGAGGATTACAAATCCAAACAAGTCTTCAAATGGCAGGTTAGGAGGACGTCCCCTGTTGATGGAGGAACAGGATCGGCATCCGCACCTGCCATACGCCCTATACCCCCCACGGCTTCCCTTCCTCAAAATAACGTTAGGGATACACAGAAGGGCAGTACTCCGAAAGCCAGAGGGAGTTGGAGGAGAGTTGCCAACAATACCAAAAAATCTGCACCATACCAACCACCTCACTATAGAGGAGCCAACTACAAACCAGCTAATGATGACCGTACACATTATGATCACCCGACGTTTCAACATTCAGAGGGTGTACCAGTGTACAATCATTATGCACCGTTGGTTAATCATCATGATAACTATAATGCCCACAATAGTTATACATATGATGACCGCTATATAGTTGAGCACCCGTCCACTTCAGTCCCTAACCACTTGAGGCCTGACTATAGACGATCTGGTTGGGATAGCCCAGGATATAATCCACCTAGGAGACCACAACAATACAATCAAGGCCCCCCTTTTGCCTCTGGTCAACCCATTCCCTCATCGTTTTCCTTTTTTTCCTCAGGCCCCACAGAGGAATGTAGGAGGGGGAGAACAAAAAGAGGGACCAGAGGGGGGAGGAGGAGTAGATCGAAAAAGGCGAAGGGTATAAGGGATGCAGGGATTTTTAATTTGAGTCAAAGTACCCTTACAGAAAATGAAAAATTTGTTCTGGACCATGGATTAAAATTTGCTCCCGATAAACCCCTAAGTAAATTTGGGGCTTTTATCGATGTGCAGAACAGTGATGTAAGTAACTGAGTTAAAATAAACTGAGTTACGTTACTTTAGAGGGTAACAAGTAATCTAACTGATTACTTTTCCCTTCATGGTAACTCAGTTCCCATTACTTTGGCTTAGTTACCCCAATTACATCTACCGCCATTAGATGGCAGTAGTGTAATTCCGGTGTTCTGACGAAAAAGTTCCCCCGCCGGATAAGGACCCCCTGTACTGCTCAGGCGCATGGCATGCGCAGTACGAAGGACTACGAAGCTTCCGAAAATTGCCGAACCTAAACAGCTCTGAGTGAATTCTATACCGCGCAGGTGCAGTTAACATGTAATTGTACGAGGCGATGCCGCACGCTCCCGATGCTCGTGCTACTCTGTAAGGGGCGTCTATTGTTTAACTAAGGGGCGGGTCTAGTATTACTGTAACCAAGCGGCGCATTTATTATTATTGTTATATATCGAGCTCTGCCCATTAATTTAACATTCGCCCTCTTCTGTAGCCATCCGCCCCTTACACGATATAATAATAATAGACCCGCCACTTGCTTACACGCTATAACAGATCTGCCCCTTGGTTAGAGTAATAATAGAGCAGCCCCTTGGTTACACGATATATAACAATAAGAATAAATGCGCCCCTTGGTTACAGTAATACTAGACCCGCCCCTTAGTTACACATATAGAATATTTTAAAAAAAGTCAGTTACTTTGCTGCGTAACTAATTACTTTTCCAATGTAGTAACGCAATTACTTTTTGGGAGAAGTAATTTGTAACTTAGCTAATTACTTTTTTAAAGTAAGATGACCAACACTGGTGCAGAAGTATATTAGAAAAGTCAATATAAAAAGATATTTCTTGTCTCAGGCTACAGCTGCTTCTGCCGTTAGGGATAACATTGGAGTAAGACATTCTGGTCTCTCCAATGCTTCTCTTTTCAATCCACCAGGTTTTATACCACCGTCCGTGTCTGTGTTTAAGGAATTGGTCTTGAAGGACATTGACAGCCTTAAAATTAAGCAAAGTTATAAAGACTCACGCTTTCGTGAAGGCCTTTAATCTCTCAAAAAAAGAGATGACATCATCATCCGCCCCGCCGATAAGGGGGGTGGAATAGTAGTGATGGATAAAAGCGCCTATGTCGCTGAAATGGAAAGGATATTATCTGATACCAACACGTATACACCATTAAATCATGATCCTATCTTTAGATACAAAAAGGCACTCTCCAATCTCATTGATGCAGGCTTCCAAAAGAATCTCCTCAATGAGAGGGAGAGAGATTATCTAATCCCTGCAGCACCCAGAAAGCTAGTTATGTACTTTCTCCCTAAGATTCATAAGAGTCTTATTAATCCACCGGGGAGACCCATTATTAGTGGATTGGACTCCATAACTTCCAGAGTTGGGAAGTACATTGATGGCTTTTTACAACCACTGGTGATGGGTACTCCATCTTTAAGACTCTGCCCAGGTCATTCGGACCCTGGAGGACTTGGAGTGGAGGGATAGCTACATTATGGTCACTGCTGACGTGGCCTCCCTCTATACCATCATTTCCCATCATGATGGCCTAGAAGCTGTTGAGTTGTTTCTGTCTAGAGACAGCAGTTTGATCTCTTCTCAGAGAGGGTTCATCTTGCATTTGTTGAATTACGCCATGTCCCATAACTACTTCTGGTTTGGGGGGACTCATTATCTCCAAAGCAGGGGGGTTGCCATGGGCGCGAAATTCGCGCCGAGTATGGCCAATTTGTTCATGGCCAAGTGTGAGGAGGACGTCGTCTATACCAACAGGCGACCAGAATTGGTATTTTGGGGTCGCTATATAGACGATGTCCTCCTCCTATGGGACGGTGATCAAATATCTCTTAACGGATTTATGCAGTACCTTAACAGTAATAGCCTGGGTATTGTTCTACAATATGAAAGTAGTAATGAAAAAATCAATTTTTTGGATTTAAATATACAGGTTGATGATGGTGCCTTTAAGACCACTACCTTCTTTAAGGATACGGATAGAAATGGTTACATAGGCCTTGGGAGTTGTCATCATCCCTCATGGCTGAAATCCGTACCTAAGAGCCAATTTTTGCGCTTACGGCGAAATTGTACCTTTAAGGAAGATTTTCTAACGCAATCGGTGGCTCTAAAACAAAAGTTTGTTGAAAAAGGATATTCACCTAGTGATTTAAATTGAGTCATTGACCATGTAGCCAATATGGATCGTAAGACTATTCTCCATAAGAAAAAAGAACCAGAGGCCAGAAAGATTGACTATAATTTTTCCATGGTTACCACATATTCACACCAACATTGTGATATTAAAAAAATCATGACCAAACATTGGGGGGTCCTAAAGAATGATAACATTCTTGGCCCAGCACTTCCTGAGAGACCACAGGTTATATTCAGAGGGGTTCCTCCTTTGAAACTTCAAATTGCACCCAATATCTTAGATGCCCCCAATAGGGTGTCTTTTTTTCAGAGGTCTAAAGGTTATCACCCTTGCCGTTATTGTAATGTCTGTAAGATTAACAAAGACCAAAGCAGAAAGATTTGTCATTTTAGATCTCATGCTACTGGCAGGACCTTTGAAATTGACACTTTTATCACCTGCACCTCTTTAAACGTAGTATATCTTTTGGTTTGTCCTTGCGGCCTGCAATATGTAGGCCACACGACACGAGCTATGCATGTCAGGGTGGGTGAACACATAGCTAATATTAAGAAAGGATTTCCAAAACACACCGTGTCGAGACACTATTTGGAGTACCATGATCAGAACCCCAAGGGGACTACATTCGTAGGTATTGATAGATTTAACCCCCATTGGTGGGGTAGTATGTCCAAACGAGAGATTTCCAAACTCGAAACTCGGTGGATCCTACGACCTTAAATGCTACACCCCTTTTGGCATGAATGTCGATTGGGATGTCAACTGCTTCATCAATAACAGTTAATACTTGCCTTTTAAATATGCATTCTTCTGGCGGTCCCATGTGGGCTGAGTCCGCCTTAGTTTTATATAATTTTTTTACTCTTATTTTTATTTTTCTATATTTACTTTATTAAATATCAAATTTTAATTTAAATTTGGATGTAAATTGAAATCCAAGTTTAATTTTAGTACTATGTACATATAGATGTTTACCGGGATATGCTGACAGAGAGCCTCCTTTATCCTCTCTGCCATGCTATTTCGGTTACATACATTATTTTTTTAATATATTCATATCACCATTATTATATGTGTGTTATACATATATTTGTGCTTTTGATTCATCATGTGTCTACACATAATCCTTATATGCACTTAAAATAGTCTTCGTGTCAATAAGGCAATAATCAAAAAAAAAATAATTTTGTATTTTTATTCTATTTCAATCAATATCCCCTTTTATTATTCCCCTTTGTTTGTACAATGCCGTCCTTTTAATTACTGATGATGTTATTACAACATTATGTGCTTCTGTATTACCATTTAGTGGTTTTCTGTCCAACCACCATATGACTTTCCGTCATTTCCCCCAGCTTCCTGTGTTTGAAACGCAAATATGACCATGCATGCGCGTCATTTCCGGTTGTTTCCCGCCGGATCTGACGTTCTGCCGCTTTGGTTAATTGAGAGGGCCGCTGTGGAACGCAACTTGTACTGCGAATGCGTGCTTGTTAAGCGTACACCGTACCATTGTGCGCGCCGTGGTTTGGGCGCGCACGTCGGTGGAACGCACATCGCACTGCGCATGCGCAGACGGTTCCCATCGTGGTTACGGCGCATGCGCGGACGGATGTTTTCCTTCTTGCCGCAGAATGACACACACAAAACGTTCCCAGTATACAAAGCTTCCCCAGCTTTGAGTAATAGCGCCAATGGCGCCTAGGATTATTAGAGCAACACACTAAGCCTCCTCCCCTTGGTGTATCAGCGCCAGATGGCGCCCAGGATTACCCACACTTACAGCTGGTTCTGGTTTAGCAATCGTTCGGCCATCCTATCACAAGGAAGATTGAACTGAGGTATTTACTATATATATCCGCCTACTTGCAGCATCAGCCACGCCTCTGATGATATCCACCATTGGATGAAACATGTCAGGCGGGCTGATGCAAGTACGCGGAACTGTTTTTTATCTGTGCCCTGATGTTTTTATATTGATGTAAGTAGACTACATGCAATAAAACCTTTGAACTTCATCTTGCGGGCTTCACTATTGTTGTTATTTTCTTCCTTCACTTCGTGGGAGTTTTTTCAGCACATATTGATCTGGCTGAGTGAACCTGGTTATCAACACTCCATCGAGACGTATTGGATTTGGTCTTCCCATTGTGTTCATCAAGTCTCCATTCATTCACCTCTGGCAGCACATGATTAACATCGCTCTTTTACCGTTTCCATCTGGTAAGCAGATTGTAATCACAAAGAGTGTGGCTTATGCACTATCTTTTCGGTAGAGGATTGCCTTTTTTTCTACAGCACTGTTCACGTCATTTGACCGATGGACTGTTATCATAATCTGACTATTGTTTTTACTCACAGACTTTTTTTCACATATATTTTTTGTGTATTTTATGATATCTAGCGCCACATTTTGGTTTTTATATTTATTTCGTTTGCTGATCAACAAACTGTGTTGGCTGCTACTTCACACATTTTATTGTAATTAGCGCAGATATTTTGTTCACAATGTTTTTTATTAGCCAATAGAGAAAACTCATCTGTTGCATCATTTGTTGCTAGGTTTTTCAGCTTCTTTATTCTTTATCAGCTGTTATTTTATTTTTTTTATTATTGTTATTCACTTATTATTATTTTTTGTTAGGGTTAGAGTAGGGTAAGGGGTTAAGGTTAGGGTTTGGGTTAGCGGCTAATTTTTTATTTATCGTCTTATTATTTATATATTTTGTTAGGATTAGGGTGTTCATACTACTACTAATAATAATAAATGAAAAAAATTATGTAAAATAAATACACAAATAAATAAAATAAAACATAAATTAATACTATGTAGTAATAAATAATTAACTCCTAACTCTAAATAATAATAAAGTAATACATAAACACCCTAACATAAATCAATACATTATTATTATTATTAATAATACATATTAGCAGTATTAGTATTATGTATATTATATTATTATATAAATAATATCATTATTATTATAATTATTTTTTTTCTTTATTCTGGCTTGGGTTTTAATTATTATTGTATTATTATTATTATTATTATTATTATTATCATAAAACATAAGGATTTATTTAATATTTTATTTTTAAGGTTAGGGGTTAATTATAATTTAGTATTACATATTATGAATTTATTTTATTTACTTATTATTTATTTATGATGATTTTAGTTATTTGTGTATTTATTTTACATTTATTTATTCATATATTATTACCATCTGTTTTTCCTTTTTAAAATTTGGGCAGAAAATAGCGCAAAAATTTGAAAGTGCACAAACATTTGGAATTGTGCATTTCCATTCAATTCGATGGGAATAAAAATAGGCCAAAAATGCACAAATCTGCCCATTTTGAGCTACCAAATAAAAGCTCCAGAACTTTTTTGAGCTTCAGGCGTTTGACTTCAGGTGAAAAAGGAGGAGAATACCGCCCGCGCTCCTAACAAAAAAATATTAATAAATCCTAAACTATGAAGCAGCAACTAATATATGAGATACACACATATAATAAAGGAGAAAGAAATGAATTGCGCTAACAGTGAAACAACTAGTGATCAGCCAGTGTTAAAAAATATGTAAATACCTCAGTATAACCCAATAAATTAATTTGTTGAAAAGGAAGTTGAAAATAACACACTATTACTGAAAAAATTATTATAAACATATGGTGACAAAAATGGAAAAAAAAAAAGTGACAAAAAGTGAATGTGCAGCTTTAAAGATATAAGGCAATCAAGCAACCTAATAAATAAAGTCCACAAACACTCTTGCTAATGATGTAAATAGCTGAGATGTCTAATATAAGTGCAATCTTCAACCACCGAGTGCTGAACACTGTAAAAATTATGCGCTTACCAAAAGGCAAGCAATGAAAGATTGCGGCTAAACGCCCAAAACACAGGACTCTCAAATGCTTCCCTGTTCAACCCCCCGGGCACTTTGGCCCCCTCCATCAGGGTCCTTAGAGATGTTCTCCTTAGAGACCTTGAAGAGATTCCTATAAAAAAGGTGAGATCTAATCCTGCAAATCAGATTGTGATCAGGCCAGCGGACAAAGGTGGAGGGATAGTCATACTCAATAGGGATGATTATGTGACGGAGATGTATAAAATTCTGGGTGACCAAGATACATACACCCCCCTTAGATCTGACCCAAAATTGACTTACCTCAAACAATTGGAGGTTATTATTCAAAGAGGTCTAGATCAGGGTATTCTCAACCCTAAAGAAAACCTTTTTCTTATTCCCAAAGCACCGCATACGCCCAAAATGTATTATTTGCCCAAAATCCATAAGCATCTCACTTGCCCCCCGGGACATCCAATCGTGAGTGGGATTGATTCTCTCACGTCCCGGGTGGGCAAGTATATTGATTTTTTTTCTACAACCATTAGTCACCAGGATGCCCTCATATCTTAAGGACTTGCGTCAAGTGATACATTTGTTGTCAAACTATACTCCCACTGAAAATATGTGGTTAGTAACTGCTGATGTGAAGTCACTATACACCATAATACCTCATCATTTAAGCTTAATGGCTGTTGAATTTTACCTTAGACGCGATTCAGGCCTTTTTGATGAGCAGATCTGCTTCATCATGGAGCTCCTTGAGTTCGCAGCTACACACAACTATTTCTGGTTTGATCAACAATACTTTCGCCATATGGGTGTGGCAATGGGGGCTAAATATGCCCCCAGCCTAGCCAATCTTTTCATGGCTAGGTGGGAGGAGGATGTCGTCCATGTTTGCCAAAAGCCCCAGCTTATGCTGTGGGCTAGGTACATCAACGACATCCTCCTCCTGTGGGATGGAGGCCGAGACAACCTTGAAGCTTTTATGGAACACCTCAATAGTAACACCAGAAGGATCCACTTAAGCTTTGATGCCAGTTAATCTAGTATTCATTTTCTAGATTTGACCATTTCCAAATCCCATGACCAATTTATCACCTCTACCTTCTTCAAAGGCACTGACAGGAATTCTTATATTCCAACTGACAGTTGCCACTATGAACCCTGGCTCAGGTCGGTGCCAAAAAGTCAGTTCATGAGAATCAAGCGTAACTGTACTAACACCGATCACTTCCTGCTACAGGCTAACATTCTAACCAAGTGTTTCCTTGATAAGGGATATGCGGGTGACTCTTTAAAACGTACACTTGAAGAAACCAGAGTTATAGATAGAGGAGAGCTTCTTAAAGAAAAATGACCTAAAGATAAGACCTCCTCGGTCTCTTTCATCACCACCTATTCAGTTCAACATACCCATATCAAGAATTTGATTAAAAAGCACTGGCACATTATAAACAATGACCCTGTGTTAAGTGCAGTGCTACCAGATAGGTCTCAGGTGATTTATAGGGGTGCTTCCTCACTTAAAGATAGGTTGGCACTGAACATCCTAAATCCCCCTACCATCAAAAAGGGATTTTTTGAAAACTTAACAGGTTTCTATCAGTGTAGAAGATGTCGGGTTTATTCATTTAGTGGTTGTTCACATAGACGAACCCAAACATTTCATTACGTGCTCCACATAGGGGGTCATCTATTTACTCCAATGTCTGTGTGGGCTACAATACGTTGGAAGAACTAAGCGACCCCTCTCTGTTGGCCTAAACGAGCATATCACCAATATTAAAAATGGTTTTCCCATACATTCTGTTTCCAATCATTATCTTTTGTGTCACTACAAGGACCCCACTAAAACAATATTTTTAGGTATTGACAAGTACCGCCCACACTGAAGGGGGTGTTCCCTTGTCAGGAGCATATCACGGTTGGAAATGTCATGGATCCATAGGTTGAAATGTTATGCCCCCTTTGGCCTAAACATTGACGTAGATGTAAACTCCTAATTTATTTCTGATGCTTATGGATTTTGCTCATTAAAATGTAGTACATTTTTTCTTTATATATTTTCTCTCTATACTTTTATTTTTATTTTGTTATTCTTTCCCAATTTTTTCATAATTTTTTTCATAATTTATATTCTTATTTATCATTATGTATTCATTATTTTTAACATTATTTAGAATAATATATGATGCTTGATGAACACTTGATGTGAATTGATGATCGGGATATTACCATTTGGTTGCTCCCCTTCTTCTCCCCATTTTGGAGACGATTGTTTCACCGTGATGAGTTAATACATTTCTCTCACATCTTTTAAGATGAGTTAATATATTTTCTTTAAAGTTCAATTTTTATTTAAAAACTTAAAGTGGATGTAAACCCACTCTCATCCTTTCTAAACTTCTGCAATATTGGTTATCTAGAAGGATATACATGCCTCCTGCATGTATACTTATCTGTCAAATGTCTCCCCTCTGTCTGCTATGAGACCCGAAAAACTGCAGATTTTGTGGGTGGGTCTGTTTTCCAGGGCTCAGTGGGTGGAGTCGTGATGTCAGTAGACTCCCAACCTACCTCTACACTCCCCTTATCAACATGCATTTTCTCCTTTGTATTTCTTACACTTAACTTCTGCTATGATCACTAACATCAAGTCAAAACCCAGAAAAGTCCCCACATGACTTCAGCATGCCAAATCATGCTGAGGTGTGGAACAGCCAATCCTTGCAGAGCAGCAGAAAAAAGGAGCGCAGTTCTCCTCCAGCGTTTTGGAGCTTCCAGCTTCAAAATGCTGGGGTGGGAATGGGGCCTTAGAGTCGTTTTTGTCAGCTTGGTCTATTGTGCTGGGAGCACACAGGGAGCACATTCCCAGCACAGAAATATTGCCTGTCCAGCGACGTGTAAGTGCAGCATGTGGGCATTAAGGCTCATCTTTTTTCCACTGCACATATGAGTTACTGGGGCATAAAGGGGTTAAAGTGATATTAAAACCTCAGTTTTTAAGCATTTTCAGCAGATGATTTAATCTCTTACTGGGTATGCAGCTTTTTTATATCTTTTAATCCTTGCCTATGTTGCATTTTAAGTTGGTTCCATGATCACTTCTCCAGGTTCCCTGTTTCTCTTGCAGCATCCTATGGAGCCACCCTTGTATGTAGGGGCTAGAGTTGTGTTTTCCTACGCTGTGTGCATCAATAGAAACAACCCTGGTTCTATGCCTATCTATCACAGCGCTCCTTCAGTGTCACCTACAACTCTGTCTCCTCCTCTCCATTGCCCCTTTCTGTGGGGGTCCCCCAAGGCTCTGTTCTTGGACCCCTTCTCTTCTCTATCTACACCTCCTCCCTTGGTTACTCGATAACAGCTCATGGCTTCGAATACCACTTATATGCCAATGACACCCAAATCTATCAGTCTACTCCTCACCTCACTCCTTCAGTCTCCTCTCGCATTACTAACTTACTAACTAACATATCATCATGGATGTCACACCACTTCCTTAAAACGAAATCTCTCTAAAACTGAGCTATTAATATTCCCCCCCATCTGTCCCTCCATGACTTTTTCATCAAAATCAACAATGCAACTATCGGTCCCTCCCCTCACTTCAGGGTACTGGGTGTAATCCTAGACTCTGACTTGTCATTTCAGCCTCAAATCCAATCGTTGTCAAAAGTTTGTAGAATTCACCTCTGTAACATCTCTAAAATGTGCCCCTTTTTAACAAATGAAACCACCAAGCTCCTCATTCACTCCCTTGTTATCTCTTGCCTTGACTATTGCAACTCCCTTCTCATTGGCCTGCCTCTCCATAGGCTATCCCCTCTTCAGTCTATCATGAATGCTGCTGCCAGACTTATACACCTTACCAACCGCTCAGTGTCTGCCAACCCTCTCCTCCAATCTCTACACTGGCTCCAGATCGCCCAGTAAATTAAATTCAAAATACTTACCACAACATACAAATCCATCCATAACTCTGCCCCGAGCTCCATCACCAATCTTGTCTCCAAATATTAGGGATGGGCCCGGTGTTCGATTCAAACCCATGTTCGAATCGAACATCGGCCGTTCGTCCGCTCGTCGAGTCCAGAACTCTGCGGGCCGTTCGCATCAAATTCGTGTGATGCGAACGGCCCACAATGCACTGCGCCAGTCGCAGTGCATTGCTGGCTGATGATTGGCCAAGCATGCACTGTGACCCCGCATGCTTGGCCAATCATAGCGCCAGCAGCGAGGAGAGCAATAATTGGCCACAGGCAGGATGCCTGTGGCCAATTATAGCTCAGGGGGTTTAGTACACGCCCCACACTATATAAGGCCGCCGCGCCGGCGGCCTTGTGTAGTGTGTTCCAGCTTTCAGGGAAATAGGATTGATAGGCAGGGACAGTGTGAACTACTTATCATTCATTTCCATGAGGGGGAAAGTGCAGGTAAAGAGGATTGATAGGCAGGGACAGTGTGAACTACTTATCATTCATTTCCGTGTGGGGAAAGTGCAGAGAAAGAGGATTAATAGGCAGGGATAGTGTGTTCTTCTCAGGCATTTGCGTGTGGGGAAAGTGCTGTTCTCTATAAATACAGCCATCTGCAGGAGTTAGTGTGTGTGCTGTGTGAGTCCAGCACAGCACAGTATAAACCTGCACCTGTATCTACCATTTAATGCAGTTCTCCATTAATCCAGCCATCTGCAGGAGTTAGTGTGTGTGTTGTGTGAGTCCAGCACAGCACAGTATACAACTTGCACCTGTATCTGCCCTTCTGCCCTGGTGTCATCTAATCCAGCCATCTGCAGGAGTTAGTGTGTGTGTTGTGTGAGTCCAGCACAGCACAGTATACAACCTGCACCTGTATCTGCCCTTCTGCCCTGGTGTCATCTAATCCAGCCATCTGCAGGAGTTAGTGTGTGTGTTGTGTGTGAGTCCAGCACAGCACAGTATACAACCTGCACCTGTATCTGCCCTGGTGTCATCTAATCCAGCCATCTGCAGGAGTTAGTGTGTGTGTGTGTGAGTCCAGCACAGCCCAGTATACAACCTAATCCAGCCATCTGCCCTGGTGTCATCTAATCCAGCCATCTGCAGGAGTTAGTGTGTGTGTTGTGTGTGAGTCCAGCACAGCACAGTATACAACCTGCACCTGTATCTGCCCTTCTGCCCTGGTGTCATCTAATCCAGCCATCTGCAGGAGTTAGAGTGTGTGTTGTGTGAGTCCAGCACAGTATACAACCTGAACCTGTATCGGCCCTTCTGCCCTGGTGTCATCTAATCCAGCCATCTGCAGGAGTTAGTGTGTGTGTGTTGTGTGAGTCCAGCACAGCACAGTATACAACCTGCACCTGTATCTGCCCTTCTGCCCTGGTGTCATCTAATCCAGCCATCTGCAGGAGTTAGTGTGTGGTTGTTGTGTGAGTCCAGCACTGCACAGTATACAACCTGCACCTGTATCTGCCCTGGTGTCATCTAATCCCAGCCATCTGCAGGAGTTAGTGTGTGTGTTGTGTAAGTCTAGCACAGTATACAACCTGCACCTGTATCTGCCCTTGTGTCATCTAATCCAGCCATCTGTAGGAGTTAGTGTGTGTTGTGTGAGTCCAGCACAGCATACAACCTGCACCTGACTTTCATCTAATCCAGCCATCTGCAGGAGTTAGTGTGTGTTTTGTGTGAGTCCAGCACAGCACAGTATACAACCTGCACCTGTATCTGCCCTTCTGCCCTGGTGTCATCTAATCCAGCCATCTGCAGGAGTTAGTGTGTGTGTTGTGCAAGTCCAGCACAGCACAGTATACAACCTGCACCCGTATCTGCCCTTCTGCCTTGGTGTCATCTAATCCAGCCATCTGCAGGAGTTAGTGTGTGCGTTGTGTGAGTCTAGCACAGCACAGTATTCAACCTGCACCTGTATCTTCCCTGGTGTCATCTAATCCAGCCATCTGCAGGAGTTAGTGTGTATGTTTTGTGAGTCCAGCACAGCACAGTATACAACCTGCACCTGTATCTGCCCTTCTGCCCTGGTGTCATCTAATCCAGCCATCTGCAGGAGTTAGTGTGTGTGTTGTGTGAGTCCAGCACAGCACAGTATACAACCTGCACCTGTATCTGCTCTCCTGCCCTGGTGTCATCTAATCCAGCCATCTGCAGGAGTTAGTGTGTGTGTTGTGTGAGTCCAGCACAGCACAGTATACAACCTGCACCTGTATCTGCCCTTCTGCCCTGGTGTCATCTAATCCAGCCATCTGCAGGAGTTAGTGTGTGTGTTGTGTGTGTCCAGCACAATATACACTACCCAATTGCTGTTTTTCCCATCTCCATGCAGGCCATTACAATGTCTGGAAGGCCAACAAGGAGAGGCAGACAGTCACAAGCCAAGAAAAGAGGGCAATCAGGCTCTGTGTCTAGAGACAACAGTGCTGGTCGTGGACGCGGTGCATCGTCATCAGCCCGTGGCCATGGGACATGCTTATCCTTATTTTCGTCAGCTGGACATGTTGAGCCGCATCATGCCGAAGGCTTGGTAGAGTGGATGACCAAGCCCTCCTCATCCTCTCTCACCCAGGCTCAGGGTACTGGCAAAGCAGCTGCCAACGCGTACTCTTCCCTCGTCTCAATGTCATCAGTCACCCCTTCCCTAGACCCACCATGTCCTCCTGAGAAGTCCCCCGAACTGTTTGAGCACAGTGTTGGGTACATGCTCCAGGAGGATGTCCAGTGTTTTGAAGGCTCTGATGATGATACCCAGCTAGAGGAAGGCAGTAGCATGAGCGCAGAGAAAGGGGATGCTCAAGGACAGCAATCTGGCAGTCATGTTCCACCAGCTGCAGCATACTGCCAGGTTTGCTCCAGTGGTGAAGAGGGAGGGGATGATGAGGTCACTGACTCCACGTGGGTGCCTGATCGGAGAGAGGAGGAGGAGGAGGAGGCGGCAGCACATCTCCAACGAGGCAGGATGCCCTCCGGGGGCCAGCTTGAGGGCAGCACACCAACTGAATCACACCGCAAAACCCTGCCTGTGCAGGGTGCTGCCTCTGGGCGTTTTTCACAAAAGTGAAGTGGTGTGGGCCTTTTTTGAGACAAGTGGAGTGCATCAGATTGCACTGCTGCTATTTGCAACATATGTCTCAAGCGTATCTCGCGTGGCCAAAACATCAGCCGCTTGGGCACCACAAGCATTACCAGACATATGTTGACCTGCCATGCAGCTCGTTGGCAAGCGTACCTTAAAGACCCACACCAAAGAACAAAGCGGACCTCTCCTTGCTCCTCATCAGCTCGGATCTCCAACCCCACTATACCTTCAGTCCTCTCTGAAAGCTGCACTGAGAGGAATGAAGGTGTAGAATTAGGTGTGTCACAGCCAAGTACTTGCGGGCACTCTGCTAGCAGTACACCGACGTCCGATTGTACCAGGCAAATTTCCCTGCCCCAGCTGCTGGACCGTCGAAAGAAGTTCACTCCCAGCCATCCACATGCCCGGTGGTTGAATGCTAGCTTGGCTAAATTGCTAGCACTTCAACTGCTGCCTTTTCAGTTGGTAGACTCTACCCCCTTCCGTGAGTTTGTGCAATGTGTGGTTCCTCAGTGGCAGGTTCCCAAACGCCACTTTTTCTCACGGAAGGCTATTCCGGCTCTCTACCGGCATGTGGAAGGCAATGTCTTGGCCTCGCTGGACAGGGCGGTCAGCGGTAAGGTGCATATTACCGCTGACTCATGGTCCAGTAGGCATCAACAGGGACGTTACCTATCTTTCACGGCCCATTGGGTCACTCTTTTGGCAGCTGGGAAGGATGCAGGACAAGGTGCAGTAGTGTTGGAGGTTGTTCCGCCCCCACGCCTCCAAAATGCTACTACTGGTTGTGACACACCTCTCTCCTCCACCCCCTCCTCTTCTTTTTCCTCCATGGCCTCTTCGAGTGCTCTGTCCTCGGAACCAGCGGTGCTCCGTAGGTGTTCAAGGGGCTATGCAAGTACGCAGGCAAAAAGATGCCATGCCGTGCTTGCGCTGGTGTGTTTGGGGGACAGGAGCCACACTGGGCCAGAGGTTCTGTCAGCTCTGCAGGGGCAGGCCGAGCGGTGGTTGACGCCATGCCAGCTTAAGCCAGGAATGGTGATTTGTGACAATGGCACCAACCTCCTCTCCGCTCTGCGACAGGGACAACTGACCCATGTGCCCTGTATGGCTCACGTCCTTAACCTGGTGGTGCAGCGGTTCTTGGGCAGGTACCCAGGCTTACAGGATGTCCTGTGGCAGGCCAGGAAAGTCTGTGTGCATTTCCGCCGATCATATAATGCCAGTGCTCGGCTGGCTGAGCTGCAAAAGGAGTTGAACCTGCCCAAGAACTGCCTTATATGTGACATGCCCATCAGGTGGAACTCAATGTTGGCCATGCTGCAGCGACTGCACACGCAGCAGAGGGCCATCAATGAGTACCTGTGCGACTACGGCACCAGGACAGGGTCAGGGGAGCTCAGATTTTTTTCACCACGCCAGTGGAGCATGATCAGGGATGCATGCACTGTCCTGTCACCATTTGAGGAGGCCACGAGGATGGTGAGCAGTGACAGTGCATGCATCAGTGACACTGTACCTCTTGTCCACCTGTTGGAGCATACGCTGCATGGAATAATGGACAGGGCACTTGAGGCAGAACAGAGGCAGGAAGAGGAGGACTTCCTTGCCTCTCAAGGCCCCCTTTATCTAGACAGTGTTCCTTCTCTCCCACCCATCACACAGGAAGAGGATGGAGGAGGAGGAGGATTGTGTCAGCATGGAGGTGGAGCCTGGCACTCAGCATCAGCAGCAGCAGTCTTTTAGGGATGATTTACAGTCCCAAGAAACCGGTGGACTTGTACGTGGCTGGGAGGAGGTGGCTGCGGATCATGTCGTCCTTAGTGACCCAGAAGACTCCGGACCGAATGCCTCAGCTAACCTACGTTGCATGGCCTCCCTGATCCTGCAAAGCCTGCGGAAGGATCCTCGTATTCTTCGGATCAAGGAGAGGGACCATTACTGGCTGGCCACTCTCCTTGATCCACGGTACAAGGGTAAGGTTGCGGACCTTATCTTGTCGTCGCAGAGGGAGCAGAGGATGAGACATCTCCGGGAGGCCTTGCAGAAAGGTCTGTGCAACGCGTTCCCAGAGACTGGGAGGTTACAAACTCCTGGCCCTGGACGACGAGTTGCTGAGGCTTCGGTCAGAGCAGAAGGAGCGGTGGGGAAGGTGGACGTCTGACCGATGCGTTCAGACAATTTTTTAGTCCGCAGCCCCAAGGTATGATCGGTTCCAGCAACCATCGCCAGCGTCTGATATACATGGTGCAGGAATACCTAGGGGCAAGGCCAGACTTGGACACCTTTCCCACCGAAAATCCTCTGGCTTACTGGGTCTTGAGGATGGATCACTGGCCAGAGCTTGCACAGTATGCAATTGAGCTACTGGCCTGTCCTGCATCCAGCGTTCTTTCGGAACGCACATTCATTGCTGCTGGAGGCTTTGTCACCGATCACAGGGTGCGCCTGTCCACTGACTCGGTTGATCGACTGACCTTCATAAACATGAATCAGTCTTGGATCACCACCAGCTACCAGGCACCTGAAGCTGATATAACTGAATAATTTATTTTGAAATGTCACATCCCTTCAAGACTGCCTATGCTGATGCTGAGTGACTGTCCTGTTATGTTGACTGACTATCCTCTTCCTCCTCAATGATCCTGATGATAGGTTGGAAGAACATTTTTGTTTCTGGGTGCCACCACCACTGGCTAAGGCCTAATTTTTCAGCCCCTGTTTAACAGGGGCGTGTAATTACAGTTTTTTATGCAATGCTTTGCAACAGGTCTCATTGCTGTGCTCCAAGTACAGTATCTGTGAGGGGTTGCAGTGTTGTGGCACCAGCACCAGTGTCTAAGGCCCAATTTTTCAGCCCCTGTTTAACAGGGGCGTGTAATTACAATTTTTTATGCAATGCTTTGCAACAGGTCTCATTGCTGTGCTCCAAGTACAGTATCTGTGAGGGGTTGCAGTGTTGTGGCACCAGCACCAGTGCCTAAGGCCCAATTTTTCAGCCCCTGTTTAACAGGGGCGTGTAATTACAAATCTTGATCTAATAATTCACAGCAGGGCCCATTCCTGCGCCCACCAAGAGTAACTGTGAGGGCTTACAGTGTTGTAGCAACAGCACCACCACCAAATGCCCAATTTTTCTACCACTGTTCAACAATGGCATGCAATTACAATTCCTCATATAATAGTTCACAGCAGGGCCCATTCCAGCGCCCACCAAGAGTAACTGTGAGGGCTTACAGTGTTGTGGCAACACCAACATCTAATGGGGCAAATTTCTAATGGGGCAAATTTCTAATAGTTCACAGCAGGGCGTTCCAGCCCCACCAAGAGTAGCTGTGAGGGCTTACAGTATATACGGCAGGCCAGGCCCCTACTTTCAAACATCCAACTTACAAACGACTCCTACTTGCAAACGGAAGGAGAAAACAGGAAGTGAGAGGAAATCAACCCCTAGGAAGGGAAATTTATCCTGTTAGATTTAATTTGGGAAAAAGGTTTTCATCTCCTCTCTACTGATGCTTTATCACCAATCCTTGTTTCAATAAAAACCCCACTTTTCCCTAAACATTTGTCATTGGGACGGAAAGTGAGGTGAAATGTTCTGAACAGGTGCACAGACAGCAAAATCTAGTGGATGTGGGTTCCCCTGTTCGGTGGTTAGAGTGGGAAGGCATATTTCCTGATTGAAATGGAAGGAAGATGCCACTTTTGGGATGAAGCGATCAGACGGCTTCAGGACTATCTTGTCTGGGTTGATGGTTAGGTATGGTTCGCTTGCCATCAGAGTGTGCATCTCCGAGACTATTTTAGCTGATGTAATCGCTATCAGGAAGGTGGTTTTTAGCGTTAGATTCCATAGAGATATTCACTCAACTGGAAAGAGCGGTTCACGGCACAGGGCATCCAGTACCACTGAAAGGTCCCAGGTCGGGAAGGAAGGTTTTCTGGGAGGCCTTAGTTTCAGGCAGGCCTTTTGGAACTGCGCGATGAGTGGCTCTCGTGCCCACCTCACGCCCGTCATGGCAGATAAGGCTGACACATGCACTTTCAGGGTATTTGATCCAAGTCCCTTGTCGAGACCTAGTTGAAGAAATTCTAGGATCTGCGCCATTGTTGGAGATGATGGATCCCAGGATTGTTGTTGTGCGACCGTGAGGAATTTTTCCCAAATTTTCCTGTAGGTATTGTTGGTGGTGGCCTTTCTGGCTTGGAGGAGAGTGTTTATCACTTCCTGTGAGCAGCCCTGCGCTATGAACCTAGACCTTTCAATCTCCATGCTGTCAGGTGTAATCTTCCTGGGCATGGATGGAGGAGTTGACCTTGGGACAGTAGATCCGCTGACATGGGCAGCGGTAGCGGGTCTGCTGTATTCAGCTGGAGGAGGGTTGTAAACCATGGGCGTCTCAGCCAGAAGGGAAGGACTGCTATCACTGTGGAGTTCTTGAGTCTGAGTAGCAGCCTTGGAATAATTGGTATCAGTGGAAACACATAGCCTAGACAGAAGTCCCAGCTGTGTTGTAAGCAATCCGTACCTTCTGCTGTTGGGAAAGGTACCCTCGCCAGGAACGTTTGGCACTTCGTGTTGGATGGGGTTGCTGCCAGATCTATCTCCGGTACTCCCCAGGTTCTGGTTATCAGGGAGAAGGCTTGGTGACTTAAGGCCCATTCGTTGTTGGACACGAATTTTCGGCTCAAGGTGTCGGCTACTTGGTTCTGGACTCCCGGCACGTACGCTGCCCGTAGTCCCAATAGGTTTTGCTGTGCCCACTCGAAGACTGGTCGAACTTCCTGCAACATTGAGCGACTTCTGGTGCCTCCTTGCCTGTTGATGTAGGTGACTGCTACTTGATTGTCCATTTTCAGTAGGACTTCTTTCCCCCTCAGGAAGGGGCTGAAGGCTAGAAGGACTTTGAACGCGGCTCTCATCTCCAATATGTTGGAAACTACATTGCGCGTCCTAAACGGCCAACGCCCTTGGGCTGCGTGGTGCCGGTAGTGTGCTCCTCATCCTTCCCTGCTGGCATCCGAGGTGATTATTTCCTGAGAGAGGAGGACTATGTGTTTGCACCTTTTTAGGTTGTGCGATCTGGTCCACCACCAGTGATTGTTTTACTTCCTCCTGAATCACAATTGGTTGGGACATTGACACGCCGTTCCATTGTCTTAGAAATTACACTTAGAGAGGCCTTGTGTGCCACTGGGCCCATTGGACCATTGGAATAGTCGCTGAGAATGACCCTAATATACTGACACACTCCCTGGCGGGAATCGTGCTGACCAAGAGTAGTCTCTTTGCCTTCTGGATCAGGGTGGGGATTTTTTCCCCTGGAAGTTTTATAGGATTGAGGAGGGTATCCAGTTCTGCCCCTAGAAAAATCATCCTCTGTGTGGGATTTTGGTTGCTCTTCCCCCAGTTGATCAGCCACCCGAATTTCTGCAGGGTGGAGATTAGGATCACTCGATGTATAAGGAGGGATTCTTGGTTGTCTGCAAGTAGAAGGATATCGTCCAAATAATGGTGGACTCTTAGACCTTGTTTTCTTAAGAGGGCTATCACTGGCAGAAGGACCTTTGTGAATGTCCTTGGAGCGGTGGAGATCACGAATGGGATGCTTCGGAATTGGAAGTGTTGCCGGTCTACCGCAAAGCGGAGATACTTTTGAAATGAGGTGTGAATGGGGATATGTAACTAGGCGTCCTGTAAATCTATAGAGAGCATCCAGTCTCCGATGTTTATGGCCTGAAGGATTGACTGCAGGCTCTCCATCCTGAATGTTTCTACCTGGATTATCCGATTTAGTTTCTTTAGGTCCAGGATGGGGCGAAGATCCCCTGTTTTTTTCTTCACCAGGAATAAGGGTGAATAAACCCCTTTTCCCCTCTGGGATAGTGGAACTTTCACTATAGCTTGTTTCTGGTCTAGACCTCGAAAATATTCAGTCAGTAGTAGTCTTTTCTCTTGAGATGCCGGTAGTTTTAATATACAGAAAAGGTCCCTTGGACGTTTCCTAAATCTCCATTTGTGGCCGAGTTGGACGGTAGCTACTGTCCATGGATCTGTTATTGTTTCCGCCCATACCTGCTTGTATTTCGTGAGCCTGTCTCATTTAGAGGCTGTACAGGTAGGACTTCCACCCAGGAGAGGCTTGAACCTGGCTGGGGCGAGAGCGGTAAGAGGTGCTGTTTTCGGTCTTGTCAGGTGAGGAAAAAAAGGATAATACTGGGGCAGGGGCCCTCTCAAGTTTTAATAGCTACGCGGTCCTATCAGGTTGTGGAGGCAGAGCCACACCCATATGTGTACGCTGCCATGATGCGACAGGAAACAAATGTTACAGGGGTGATAACCCTTCCCTATGTTCTCCAAAAAGCTTAAAAATATATTTTTTGGCTGGAGCTACACTTAAAAATGTACCTGAAAGGAAATAAATCAAGATTAGGGGTTCCCTCTCTTTGTCTGGTAAGGTGTACCGTCTTACTCCGTCAGGCCTGGAGATTTGCCCTTTGAGATAAAGAAACATATACACAGCAAGTTTCTCTCCGAGCAAATCTAAATCTTTTATTCTTGGGTGTGAATATAAGAGGGGCTTTCAGAAAGTACCGCCCTTTAACAGATTATCCAATCATATACAAAGACACAGAAGTACAGTCTGACGCCCACAGTGAAACTAATTATTTCTAAAATATCACGTGCTTTACAAGAAATTAAACTCAACAGAAGATTACAGTATTATGGAAAAACGAAACTAGATTAGCAAGACTTGAGCATATTTCACAAAATGGATGTTAGAGACACACAAAATGGAAGCTGACTATAATACAAAGAAGTAGTTAAACTAAATATCCCTTCAATCCCCTCTTAGATCATATAAGATGATCTCTACATTCTATGTTGTGTTTTAATACTTCTTTGGGGCTGTGGCATAGATTGCCTGATGACTCTTCATGTATGTCATGTGAGATAGAACCTTATCATCAGGAGATCGAAGGTGCGCAATTATGTAAGTGCAACATTTAAAAACAGAGGTAAAGAATCAGAGCAAGGATAAATACCATAACAAGGACGATGTCTTTTAACCATAAAAATATACCTCCAAGCCCAAATCCTGCATTGGCAAATGGGCTCCATGTTTTAACAATGTCCCTAGCTTCCTGCTGGAGCTGGCCTCTAGTGGATGTCCCCTTTTATAATCCCCTACCACTCCCATGACAGATAACAAGGATGCAAGGTAACACCATCCCTTAACATGGAGGGGCACCCAGGGATAACACACTTTCCTACAACATACATAGATACTTTGTCCCAGTGCAAAAGGTCTCTTAGCGACAAACTCATGAGTGCACTTGTCCTGTGTTGCGATTATAAATTAGTGTAATATTTCACCTATATTTTTAGAGAAAAAGAAAAGTTATGCAAAGTACAGTTTAACCCTGGGTCAGATACTTGAAACAGTGAGCAGGCAGGGGCAGAGACTCCGGATTCGCACATGGAGATATTAAATATTGACCTGCTGCAGAAAGAGGGGTTAGTCTGTGTCTCATTCCCTAAATTAAAACACCATTTAGGGGAATGACTTCTACCTGCTATTGCAAAGGTAACAATGTTGTTTTTGTACAGAGTGGATATGTTAGTCAAGAATACAGGAGGAGTCTCATTGAGAAAAGAGGAAACATTTAAAGGTACAGCCAAAAGGGCAATTCGGGCAGTACTAGGATGTAATATTATTATTATTATTATTATTATTATTATTATTATTATTATTATACAGGATTTATATAACAGTTTGCGCAGCGCTTAATATGCTACATATCCAACATTCTTCATACCCTGATTTTTAGCATAAGCATACTTAAATTTTAGCAAAAGCATCTTATCAGTAAAACTATCTCCAATCTCTCTCTTGGTTCTACAGTGGTGTGAAAAAGTGTTTGCCCCCTTCCTCATTTCCTGTTCCTTTGCATGTTTGTCACACTTAAGTGTTTCGGAACATCAAACCAATTTAAACAATAGTCAAGGACAACACAAGTAAACACAAAATGCAATTTGTAAATGAAGGTGTTTATTATTAAAGGTGAAAAAAAATCCAAACCATCATGGCCCTGTGTGAAAAAGTGATTGCCCCCTTGTTAAAACATACTATAACTGTGGTTGTCCACACCTGAGTTCAATTTCTCTAGCCACACCCAGGCCTGATTATTGCCACACCTGTTCACATTCAAGGCATCACTTAAATAGGAGCTGCTTGACACAGTAAGGTCCACCAGAAGATCCTTAAAAGCTACACATCATGCCGAGACCCAAACAATTTCAGGAACAATTGAGAAAGAAAGTAATTGAGATCTATCAGTCTGGAAAGGGTTATAAAGCCATTTCCAAAGCTTTGGGAATCCAGCGAACCACAGTGAGAGCCATTATCCACAAATGGCGAAGACATGGAACAGTGGTGAACCTTCCCAGGAGTGGCCGGCCGCCCAAAATTACCCCAAGAGCGCAGCGACGACTCATCCAAGAGGTCACAAAAGACCCCACAACAACGTCCAAGGAACTGCAGGCCTCACTTGCCTCAGTTAAGGTCAGCGTTCATGCCTCCACCATCAGGAAAAGACTGGGCAAAAATGGCCTGCATGGCAGAGTTCCAAGGAGAAAACCACTGCTGAGCAAAAAGAACATCAAAGCTCGTCTCAATTTCTCCACAACACATCTTGATGATCCCCAAGACTTTTGGGACAACATTCTGTGGACCGATGAGACAAAAGTGGAACTCTTTGGAAGGTGTGTGTCCAAGTATATTTGGCGTAGAAGGAACACTGCATTTCAGAAAAAGAACATTATACCAACAGTAAAATATGGTGGTGGTAGTGTGATGGTCTGGGGCTGTTTTGCTGCTTCAGGACCTGGAAGACTTGCCGTGATAAAAGGAACTATGAATTCTGCTGTCTACCAAGAGATCCTGAAGGAGAATGTCCGACCATCTGTTCGTGTACTCAAGCTGAAACGAACTTGGGTTCTGCAGCAGGACAATGATCCTAAACACACCAGCAAATCCACCACTGAATGGCTGAAGAAAAACAAAATGAAGACTTTGGAGTGGCCTAGCCAAAGTCCTGACCTGAATCCTATTGAGATGTTGTGGTATGACCTTAAAAAGGCCGTTCATGCTCGAAAACCCTCTAATGTAACTGAATTGGGACAATTCTGCAAAGATGAGTGGGCCAAAATTCCTCCAGGACGCTGTAAAAGCCTCATTGCACGTTATCGCAAACGCTTGGTTGCAGTTGTTGCTGCTAAGGGTGGCCCAACCAGTTATTAGGTTTAGGGGGCAATCACTTTTTCACACAGGGCCATGATGGTTTGGATTTTTTTTCACCTTTAATAATAAACACCTTCATTTACAAATTGCATTTTGTGTTTACTTGTGTTGTCCTTGACTATTGTTTAAATTGGTTTGATGTTCCGAAACACTTAAGTGTGACAAACATGCAAAGGAACAGGAAATGAGGAAGGGGGCAAACACTTTTTCACACCACTGTACATGTGATCAGAGGCGGCTCTAGTCTTTGTGAGACCTTAGGAAAATCTTAGACATGAGGCCCCACTCATGCCCAAAATGGGAAAAATAATTAAAGCGATAGAAATTAACTGTATAAAGTGCATACATTAAGAGATTTATATCCTATGAACTATGAATTTACAGTTTCTAGAATTTTCTCTAACCAATTACTTTCTAATCAAATATCGATAAACATATATAACATATATATATATATATATATATATTACACGCACACAAATATAAAAAAAATCACGGGAATGTTGGTGACGGGGGGCAGGGTGGTAGGATGTCAGAAGTGGGATATGGGGTATGGGGATGATGATAGTGGGTGGTGTGGTTGGAAGCTGGCAGTGTGGTACAGGAGGTGTGAAGTTGACAAGGAGGTGGGGTGGTAGGATGCCAGGCACAGGGGGATTATGATGAGGAGCGAGATGGCGATGACAGGGCACAGGGGTGATAGGAAGTTAGAGGGGTGCAGGAGAGGTGATAAGTATGACAGGAGATAGGGTGGTGGGATGCCAGGAACAGGGGGGATGAGGAGGATAATTATGTAAATGGCATATAGCATGTCAGATGGCTTAAAGATCATCAAGGCTGTGTGTGAGGTCACAGGCAGTGGTGATTTTTTTGGGGCACCCTTGGTGGGGATGCCGTGTCAGTGTCGGGCAGCAGGACCATCGTGCAATACCTTGAGGCTCTGGCTGGCAGACTGGACACTGGCTGGGGGACATTCCCTTCAACTGTAACACACACATCAGGCAAATTAGGCAGCCATGAGGCCCCTAGGAGTGCTAGGCCTTAGGCGACCGCCTAATTTGCCTAATTAGAGAGCCGCCTCTGCATGTGATGCATCTTGCTACATAAAATCGGCCAGGAAAGTTCTGTAATGTAAAAGTCTTTCTCCAATAGTTCACAAGTGGCTTTCCAGCCTCTGTGGCCTATTCCATGGAAATGGGAAATAAAAATGATGCATAAAAAGTGATGCACTAGCTACAAAAAGTGATGCACTAGCTACTGGTATACATGGCTTCCCTTCTTTGCAGAGAAGTCTAGTCTTTGGATCTTTCTCCACACCTATTTTGTCCCAACCTCTGAGATCAGCTTCTTTTGCAGTACCTGTTCAAAATTACAAACAGATTCTACTTAAGAACAAACCTACAGTCCCTGTCTTGTTTGCACTGCCTGTATACTGCTGTTCAGAGTATATAGGGTTGTAGGTATAGGTTTTATTTTGGGTGCAGGGTTCCCCTTAATATCCATACAAGACCCAAAGGGGCTGGTAAAGGGCTGGGGTAGGGGGGGTGATGGGGTAGCCATGCCATTTTTCTCAAAGATTTTCATCCATATTGCCAGGACAAGACATGACATTAAAGCCGCAAGCAGTTTTAAATTGCTTTTTTTCCTTTACAAATGTCATTTTGTGCAGGGACAGTTCTAAACACGGGAAACACATGTCACTTCACAGGCATACTTTAGACACCCCCAGGTACCATATTTAAAGGAATATTTCACTTTTTTTTTTCACTTTATGCATCATTAAAATGACTGCTCCAGAAAAAATGTCAGTTTTTAAAACTTCTTTTTGCATTGATCTATGTCCCCTGGGGCAGGACCCGGGTCCCCAAACTTTTTTATGACAATAACATGCATATTGGCCGTTATAATTAGCACTTTAGATTTCGAACGTTCATGTCCATTGTAACTAATAGGGTTCTAACGTTCGCGCAAACTTTTGGTCCGTTCGCAGGTTCTGGTGCGAACCGAACTCGGGGGTGTTTGGCTCATCCCTAATCTCCTACTACTTCCATCAGCTCATTCCCCACAGTTACAACCCTTTGTACCACCTGCCCCAACCTATTAGATTGTAAACTCTTCTGAGCAGGGCCCTCTTAATCCTCTTGTATTTTATTGTAACTGTATTGTCTCCTTTTTATATTGTAAAGTGCTGCGTAAACTGTTGGCGCTATATAAATCCTGTATAATAATATTAATAATAACCCCATAGCCTTGGATGGCAAGACACTCCCTCCTCCTATCTTCTCCAAGCTAACAGACTGACAGGAGATTACCCTGTCCACTGCTGACTCTTTCCTGTGAACACTGGAAGTTCAAGGAAGCAGCACTGAGGGGGCAGAAGTCAGCAGCACTGAGGGGGCAGAAGTCAGCAGCACTAAAAGTTGTAAATTGAAAATGTGGATATGACTCTTAAAAAGTTTACTGGGGAATATTTATTTTATTGTGCTCAATGTGTAAAGCTATAAAACGTTGCAGGTTTAGTACTGCTTTAATTAAACCCTGTATAGCAGTTATTGTCGGACTCCCTCCATATTCTTGGACAGCTGAGCATGAAAATCAATGTTATCACCTCTTGTACTGGTAGCATTGTGTTCATTAATTAACCGCTTCCCGACTGCCACACGACGGCGCAGAATGGCACGGACAGGCATAAGGGCATACAGGTACGTCCCTTTGAATTTGCCGTTGTGCCATCGCGTGCGCGCTGCCAGTCAGGACCTTCGTGAGTCTGATCGCAGGTCCTGCGGACACGATCGCCGCAGGGATACCCGCGATCGTCTCACAGGGAGGAAGAACGGGGAGATGCAGTGCCGAATCGCAAAAAGTGCTCTGGTCTTTGGCCAGCAAAATGGTCTGGGCTGAAAGTGGTTAAACAATTTCTAATTATACTAACAAGCTGAAATAATGGTTGTTCATTACACGACAGTGACATGGAGGGATACATTCATACAGCTAATGTTAATCAAAAGAATACAATGTTTATGTTTTGCTGATTTGTTGAGTGTATGGTATTCAAAACTGGATGATAGGTGTATAAAAGCTGGATGTGTAGGAAACACAGACTGCTGGAGAATATTTTAGGCCTATGATGTTAATAATTCTTATATTGTTCTATAAAGGTCTGTCCTGGTGCCCGGTGATTGAGGAGGTCCCCATACCCCATATACTAACAGAGAGACAGAACACTCTACAATACAACATCTCCGGATACTTCCCTGATGCTGTGACTGTGAGTTGGCACAGGAAGGAGAAAGGAGCCCAGAAATATATTCCTCTATCACAAGATAAGAGGTACAAGATCCCAGACATCCAGTCCCAGAGACAGTCCGATCTCACCTATTCCTGTATAGCCAGACTGCTCTTCACACCAACCGTGACAGATGGAGAATCGGAGATCATGTGTAGAGTGTCCCATCCCAGCCTGGAGACACCCATAGAGAGAAGATCAGGACCTCTACAGGTGCAGGGTGAGTGATCTATGATTTATGGCAATTAAATATATGTATAAAATTACAACGCTGAGGTCCTAAAGTGTTTGTAAAGGCTAAAGATTTTCTATGCATGAAGGTAAAAAAAAAAAACTTCTGTGTGCTGTTCCCCCCACAGCCCCCCTAATACTCACCTGAGCCCCTCTCGATCCAGCGATGTGCATGGGAGTCTCGACTGTCCTGGGTCACTCTCTCCTCATTGGCTGAGACACAGCACCGGGAGTCATTTGCTTGCACTGTTGTCAATCACAGCCAGTGAGCCAATGAGGAGAGTGTGGGGCTAAGTGTCTTATGGATGCATAGAGTGAGGCTCGGGAGCAAGCATGCAGCTTGCTATTGGGGCACTGGTCAAGGGGGAGGAGCCAGGTGTGCGCCAGTGGGGGACTCAAGAAGAAGAGGATCAGGGCTGCTCTGTGCAAAACCATTACACAAAGCAGGTAAGTAAGTATAACATGTTTGTTTTTTGTTTTTTTAAATGAAAAACAAAACAAAACCTTTGAATGATCAAATGAATGATCTCCTCATAGTTTATAAAATGATCATCTGACCAGCTACATCAAGAGGACATGTGTCAAACACAAGGCCCAGGGGCTGAATCCGGTCCTCCAGGCCATTTCATCTGCCCTCGCAGCCAGCCTGGCTTTTCACTTGGAATGTGGCAGAACTACAAAGCTTTCTGTGAATGGTTGAGCGCGACTTTGTCTTGAGAGCGTGACCGATCCCCAAACCACTGCCAGAACACAGTGCTGTATACAGTGGAACCTTGGATTACAAGCATAATCCGTTCCAGGAGAATGCTTGTATTCCAAAGCACTCGCCTATCAAAGCGAGTTTCCCCATAGAAGTCAATGGAAACGAAGATAATTAGTTCCGGAATGACTTCTATTGCATGCAATACCGCATGTGGCCAGAGGTGGGGGGCGCCAGAGAGCCTCGGAAATACTTGGGAACCGTTTGGCTGAACTCAGAAAGGCTCGGAAACACTCAAGTGTTTCGGAGTGATTCCGAGTATTTCTGAACGACTCCGAACCGTTCCGAATGTCCCCGGCACCCCTGCACCTCTAGTCAAATGCGGTACTGCACACCCCATTAGCTTGAATTCTGTTTGTTTTGCGAGACAACACTCGCAAACCGAGTCAGGATTTTAAAAAAAAATAAAAAAAGTTGCTTGTCTTTTAAAACGCTTGTGAATGAATGAATGATTTGTATAGCGCTGCAAATGCGAACTGAATCGCCTCAAGGCGATTGGTCTGTCCTGTGTTGTCCTGCTTATTAAAAGAGGTGGGTCTTGAGTTTTTTTCTGAAGGCCCGATGGTTTTCTTCCATGCGGATGTTGGTGGGTAGAGCGTTCCCTAGCTGTGGTCCTTGGCAGTGGCGTACTAAGTGGGGGGCCGGGCCGCCCCGGGTGCCACACACTGGGGGGGTGTCAGGTCAGCGCCCTCCCCCTCTGCGACTGAAGAGAAGACAGTTAGGCAGCGGCACCGCTTGGTGGCAGACCACACTGAGAGCCTGAGGCAGTGGCACTGGGGGGGGGGGGGGTGCGAGCCGCACGCCGAGGGGCACCTGTCAGCACAGTGACCCGGGACCCGGCGCTATCCCCTTCTCTCTGGTCGCGGTTCTTATCAGTCTCGGCAGCGGCTGTCATAGAGCAGAGTGAAGCCGCCTCCCCCTCCTCCTGCATGCACAGCACTGTGTAGACATAAAGTAGGAAGGGGAGGCGGCTTCACTCTGCTCAGCTGTGACAGCCGCGGCGCTGCCGAAAACCGTGACCACTGAGAGAAGATGATCGTTGCGCCGGGTCCTGGGTCACTGCCGACAGGTGTCTCGCACCTCCACCGCAATGCCACTGCCTCGGGCTCTCCATGTGTGATTTCTGAGGTACATTATGGGTCTGTAGGGGGGTCTTTACTGTGGGGGGGTCTTTACTGTGGGGGGGGGGGGGGGGGTCTGTGCACTGTAGGGGGGTTCTGTACTGTAGGGGGTCTTTACTGTGGGGGGGTCTTTACTGTGGGGGTCTGTGCACTATAGGGGGGTTCTGCACTGTAGGGGGGGTCTGTACTGTAGGGGGGACTGTACTGTAGGGGGAGGGGTCTGTACTGTAGGGGAGGGGTCTGTACTGTAGTGGGAGGTCTGTACTGTAGTGGGGTCTGTACTGTAGTGGGTCTGTACTGTAGGGGAGGATTCTGCACTGTAGGGGTGTCTGTACTTTAGGGGAGGATTCTGTACTATAGGGGGGGTTTGCACTGTAGGGGGGAGGGTCTGTACTTTAGGGCAGTCTGCACTGTAGGGGGGAGGGGTCTGTATTGTAGGGAGGTCTGCACTGTAGGGTGGAGGGGTCTGTACTCTAGGGGGGTCTGCGCTATAGGGGAGGATTCTACTGTAGAGGAGGATTCTGTACTGTGGGGGGGGGGGTGGGTCTGCACTGTAGGGGGTCCAGAGCTGTGGGGGGGCTGTGTAATGTAAAGGGGTGCAGAGGTACAAGGGCTGTGTAATGTAAAGAGGTACAAGGGCTGTGTAATGTAAAGGGGTCCAGAGGGTCCAGAGGTTCAGGGTGCTGTGTTATGTAAAGGGGTCTAGAGGTTCAGGGTGCTGTGTTGTGTAAAGGGGTCCAGAGGTTCAGGGTGCTGTGTTATGTAAAGGGGTCCAGGGGTACAAGGGTTGTGTAATGTAAAGGGGTCCAGAGGTGCTGTTAAATCGGATTTTTCAGACTACTGTACATCCAGAGCCAGTATTTCTTCTTGTCTCTGTCCTGTATTGATACGTAGTATGAAATGGCCACTCGTATATGATCCATTGCATGTTCAAAATCAGTGATTTTTTATGTGACACATATTCAAAATATGTATATATTGTTCAACTATTTTTCTATATTTTTGTTTAAATAAAATTACATAATTTTTTAATATATATTTTTTGTTGACTACATTGCCTTAAAAATCCCATTTATTCTGAGGTATTAACGTTCATATCTATTAGGGATCATGGCAATGACATGCCATTTTTCATGAGTCAAAATTATTTTCAAAATGGATTTTAGGTGTTTACATGTTTAAAACATTTTTTTTTGCTAGAAAAAAACTTAGAACCCCCAAAAATGATATATTGTTTTTTTTCTAACACCCTAGAGAATAAAATGGCGGTCGTTGCAATACTTTTTTTCACACTGTATTTGCGCAGCGGTCTTACAAGCGCACTTTTTTTTGGAAAAAAATTACTTTTTTGAATAAAAAAATAAGACAACAGTAAAGTTAGTCCAATTTTTTTATATATTGTGAAAGATAATGTTACGTCGAGTAAATTGATACCTAACATGTCACGCTTAAAAATTGCGCCCGCTCGTGGAATGGCATCAAACTTTTACCCTCAAAAAATCTCCATAGGCGACGTTTAAAAAATTCTACAGGTCTACAGAGGAGGTCTATGGCTATAATTATTGCTCTCGCTCTACCGATCGTGGCGATACCTCACATGTGTGGTTTGACCACCGTTTTCGTATGGGGGCGCTACTCACGTATGCGTTCGCTTCTGCGCGGAAGCTCGTCGGGACGGGGCGCTTTAAACAAATTTTTTTTTTTCCTTATTTATTTTTCTTGATTTTTATTTATTTTTACACTGTTTTTAAAAAAAAAAAAATTGGCTCACTTTTATTCCTATTACAAGGAATGTAAACATCCCTTGTAATAGAAAAAAAGCATGACAGGACCTCTTAAATATGAGATCTGGGGTCAAAAAGTCCTCAGATCTCTTATTTGGACTTAAATGCAAAAAAAATTAAAAAAATTTAAATGTCATTTAAAAAAATGACATTTGGAAAATGTTCCTTTAAGAGGTATGGGCGGAAGTGACGTTTTTTTTTTTAATCTTTATTTATAATTTTTTAACAAACAAATTATCAAAATACAAAACAAAATCCTCTTTCACAACATTGATTTTCCCCCTACCTTTTCTCCTCCCCCCCCCCCCCCGCCTTGCACACCAACCCTAGAGGTATCTTATGATCATGTCTATTTATACTAGTTCATTATCATCCCCATACAATGCTTCCGGTTCATTAATTACCGTATTTATCGGCGTATAACACGCACTTTTTTCCCCTTAAAATCGGGGGAAGGTCGTGGGTGCGTGTTATACGCCGATACCCCCCAAAAAAAGTGACAAAAATGTCAAGCAGCGCCGAAAAATAGCGAGCGCCGCCGAAAAAGACCAATTAACCACTTCAGCCCCGGACCATTTGGCAGCCAAAGGACCAGAGGTCTTTTTTCAATTTCGCACTGCACTACTTTAACTGGTAATTGCGCGGTCATGCAATTTTGTAACCAAACGAAATTTGCGTCCTTTTCTTCCCACAAATAGAGCTTTCTTTTGATGGTATTTGATTGCCTCTGTGATTTTTATTTTTTGCGATATAAACGGAAAAAGAGCGAAAATTTTGAAAAAAAAAAAAAAAAAAAGAGATTTTCTACTTTTTGTTATAAAAAAAATCTAATAAACTCAATTTTAGTCAAACATTTGGGCCAAAATGTATTCAGCCACATGTCTTTAGTAAAAAAAATGCCAATAAGCGTATATTTATTGGTTTGCGCAAAAGTTATAGCGTCTACAAACTAGAGTACATTTTCTGGAATTTACACCGCTTTTAATTTATGACTGCCTATTTCATTTCTTGAGGTGCTAAAATGGCAGAGAAGTACAAAACCCCCCCAAATGACCCCATTTTGGAAAGTAGACACCCCAAGCTATTTGCTGAGAGGCATGTTGAGCCCATTGAATATTTTTTTTTTTAGTCCCAAGTGATTGAATAAAGACAAAAATAAAAAAGATTTTTTTTTTTTTTCAAAAAGTTGTCACTAAATGATATATTGCTCACACATGCCATAGTTATATGTGGAATTGCACCCCAAAATACATTTTGCTGCTTCTCCTGAGTATGGGGATACCACATGTGTGGGACTTTTTGGGAGCCTAGCCGCGTACGGGGCCCCGAAACCCAAGCACCGCCTTCAGGATTTCTAAGGGTGCAAATTTTTGATTTCACTCCTCACTACCTATCACCGTTTCGAAGGCCATAAAATGCCAAAATAGCACAAAACCCCCCCAAATGACCCCATTTTGGAAAGTAGACACCCCAAGCTATTTGTTGAGAGGCATGGTGAGTATTTTACAGCTCTCATTTGTTTTTGAAAATGAAGAAAGTAAAGAAAAAAAAAAAAATTTTTTTTTTTTTTTTCAATTTTCAAAACTTTGTGACAAAAAGCGACATCTGCAAAATACTCACAATACCTCTCAGCAAATAGCTTGGGGTGTCTACTTTCCAAAATGGGGTCATTTTGGGGGGTTTTATGCCATCTGGGCATTCCATGGCCTCCGAAACTGTGATTGGCAGTGAGAAGTGAAATAAAAAAATTACACCCTTAGAAAGCCTGAAGGCGGTGATTGGTTTTTGGGGTTCCGTACGCAGCTAGGCTCCCAAAAAGTCCCACACATGTGGTATCCCCGTACTCAGGAGAAGCAACAGAATGTATTTTGGGGTGTATTTCCACATATGCCCATGACATGTTTGAGCAATATATCATTTAGTGACAACTTTTTGTAAAAAAAATATATATATTTTTTTTTTTTTCATTATTCAATCTCTTGGGACAAAAAAAAAAAATATTTAATGGGCTCAACATTGCTCTCATCAAATAGCTTGGGGTGTCTACTTTCCAAAATGGGGTCATTTGGGGGGGGTTTGAACTGTCCTGGCATTTTATGCACAACATTTAGAAGCCTATGTCACACGTCACCCACTCTTCTAACCACTTGTAGACAAAGCCCTTTCTGACACTTTTTGTTTACATGAAAACATATTTTTTTTTTTGCAAGAAAATTACGTTGAACCCCCAAACACTATATATATAATGTTAAAGCAAAGGCCCTACAGATTAAAATGGTGGGTGTTGCATTTTTTTTTTCCACACAGTATTTGCGCAGCGATTTTTCAAACGCATTTTTTGTGGAAAAAAAAACACTTTTTTTTATTTTAATGCACTAAAACACACTATATTGCTCAAATTTTTGATGAAATAAAAAATATGATCTTAGGCCGAGTACATGGATACCAAACACGACATGCTTTAAAATTGCGCACAAACACGCAGTGGCGACAAACTACATACATTTTTAAAAGCCTTTAAAAGCCTTTACATGATACCACATTAGATTCACGGAGGAGGTCTACTGCTAAAATTACTGCCCTCGATCTGACCTTCGCGGTGATACCTCACATGCATGGTGCAATTGCTGTTTACATATGACGCCAGACCAACGCTTGTGTACGCCTTTGCGCAAGAGAAGGGGGGGCAGGGGGGTGCTTTTTTTTTTTTTTTTTTTTTTTTTTTTTTTTTTTATTTAGCTTTTTTATTTTATTTTTAAACTGTTCCTTCCATTTTTTTTCTTTGTTATGATTTTTATTGTTATCTCAGGGAATGTAAATATCCCTATGATAGCAATAGGCAGTGACAGGTACTCTTTTTTTGAAAAAATTGGGGTCTATTAGACCCTAGATCTTTCCTCTGCCTCAAAGCATCTGACCACACCAAGATTGGTGTGATAAAATGCTTTCCCAATTTCCCAATGGCGCGGTTTATATCCGGGAGGGGGGACATTCCCTCCCACTGCTTGTAAAAGCAGTCTAGAGGCTAATTACCCGCTAGAATTGCTTTTACATGAAAGCCGATCACTGGCTGAAAAGAATGATACCAAGATGATACCTAAACCTGCAGGCATCATTCTGGTATAACCATTCAAAGTCCAGCAACATACTGGACATATATTGTAATCTTTTTTTTTTCATGCAGCCTCTTGGCTGAACGAAAAAAAGAGATTGATTGGTGGGTATGCCCACCATTAGAATACCTCCCTTCATCCACCCACTTCTAATGATGGGCATACATGCACCATTTATATATGCCGATGCATGGGGGCATCCTCCCGCAAAAGTTATGCCGTGTACACACGGTCGGAATTTCGACCGTATGTACGTGGCATTAGGAGCCAATCGCTCCCCCCCCCCCCTGCTGCCCCCATGCTTCGGCATATATGCTCTTTTTTTTAACTGTGGTGGTGAAATCACCTCCTACAGCGTTGGAGTCGCGGCTTTATGTATCGTGGGAGCAAACGCTGTTGCTGTCAAGATAAATAAATCCGCGTTGCAACTGAATGGCGCACCTGAAAACAAAAAAATGCTTAACACTAAAACACAGTAAACAAAATTACATACCTGAAAAGCAAGCATGATAAAACATGATAAAACATAATAAAACATTGCAGAATAGAATGGAGTAAAAAAAGAGCAACAATAGAGAGAGAATAGAGTGAGAGAGAGAACAATAAAACGACAACTATTTTATTTTTTTTTTTTTTTTTTGAGATTCACAGGTAAAAAAGCTCCTGACTGAAGCGACTGAATCAAAACGCTACCACAAAAAAAAATGTTAGCGATCGCAGGGATCAGGCCTGACTCTGCGAACGCTGCAGTTATGTGTGCTTAGTGTTTTGTAAGTGACAGTGATCGATCGATACTGCACTTGGGTGGGCTGGGCTGGGCGGAGGGGGAAAAAACGCAGGTGCTAGCAGGTATCTGGGCTGATCCCGCTAACAATGCGTTTTTTTTGGAACCCTAAACTGCTGGGACGCTAGTATAGATCTGATCAGATCAGATATTGATCTGTTCAGATACTGTGCCACTAAGGGAGGTGTATGCTTTGTGCGTGGGTGTTTGCGGTACTGGCACTAACCTGGGGCGACGCAGACCTTATTTGACCCTAAAACCTAATTGATATCACCCGCCGGGCGATCAGGGGGTTAAAACCGTTATTGGGTAATAAATGGCGGGTGCCCTGACAGTATAAAAAACAAGCTAACTAACCAGCGTCACCCGTAACAGTAATACAAAAAAAAACTGGTTACCTAGCGACACTAATGCAGCGATCAGAAAAACGATCGCTTAGTGACACTGGCAAAAGGGGGTGAAAGGGTTAACTAGGGGCAATCAGGGGGTTAAAACCTTTATTAGGTAATATATGGGGGTACCTGACGCTATATAAAAAACCTGACGGGGAACCTAAATAACGAAATAACTAACTGGCTAACCAGCGTCACCAGTGACAGTTATACAGTGATCACTGGTGAAAGGGTTAACTCTAGGGGCAATCAGGGGGTTAAAACCTTTATTTAGGTTGTAATATGGGGGTACCTGACCTATAAACCTATTTATGAACCTATATAAAACATGGCGGTTACCTAAAAAAAAAAAATGGTTACCTAGCGACACTAATGCAGCGATCAGAAAAACGATCGCTTAGTGACACTGGCAAAAGGGGGTGAAAGGGTTAACTAGGGGCAATCAGGGGGTTAAAACCTTTATTAGGTAATATATGGGGGTACCTGACGCTATATAAAAACCTGACGGGGAACCTAAATAACGAAATAACTAACTGGCTAACCAGCGTCACCAGTGACAGTTATACAGTGATCACTGGTGAAAGGGTTAACTCTAGGGGCAATCAAGGGGTTAAAACTTTATTTAGGTTGTAATATGGGGGTACCTGACCTATAAAACTATTTATGAACCTATATAAACATGGCGGTTACCTAAAAAAAAAAAATGGTTACCTAGCGACAGCAGTGACACTAATACAGCGATCAGAAAAACGATCGCTTAGTGACACTGGCAAAAGGGGGTGAAAGGGTTACCTGGGGGGCAATCAAGGGGTTAAACCTTTATTAGGGGGGGGTAGGGGGCTACCTTGGACCTAAAACTAACTGCCCTGACAGTTATTACAGTCACACTGACACTAAATGCAGTGATCAGTAAAAAATGATCACTGCAATTAGTGACACTGTGACTGGGGGGGAGGGGGTGATCTGGGGGGTGATCAGGGGGTGACAGGGGGGTGGAATATGTGCCTAACTGTACTGGTGTCAGTGTACTGTTGTGCACTAACCTTTACATGTTCGCCGCTCGGCGTCTCCGGTCACATAGACCGGCGCACCGAGCGTGACATCACTTCCGCCTTCCTGTCTATACAATAGACAGGAAGGGGAAGCTTTTCATTGGCCAGGAGCGATCGCGAGGGGGTGGCCAGAAACCACTGGCCGTCCCCTCGTCCCGGATCGCTCCTGAAGCGATCCCGACCGTCCCCGCGGCGGAGGGGGGTCCGATCGGACCCCCCAACCGCCTGAAGAATGTCACGTACAGGTACGTGATTCTGCCTGTACGTGCCATTCTGCCGACGTATATATACATGGGGCGGTCGGGAAGTGGTTAATCTCTCAATTGTGCATTCCCTTTTTTAATCCAGTTTCCCCACACCTCCCTCCTCCCCGGCTCAAAAAAAACATTATCTTTCAAATATATTAAGGGGGAGTTGTACTTCCATTTATTTTTCCTAAACACCTGTGACGGATCTTCATGTCTCTTCTGAGATCTCCGCCAGACCTGTGTCTCCTTTCCTCAAATGCACCCGCAGCCTGCAGATTCGCCAAAACCATGCCCTTAACCCCTCAATCACGAGACAAGCCACACAGGTGTTGAGGGTTAAACATCCAGAGCATAACTGTTATTAGTTTCAAAAATACACTTTAAACACAGTTGGGGACACCCCCTTAGCCTTGTCATAGAGGGGGTAGGGGACAAGGAAGAACCAATGGAAACTCAACCTTGTATATTCAAACAGCTTCAGTTGAAACCCATGAAGGGATTATGCTAAGCAGGCAGCCCCTCCTAACAGATCCCCTGTAGGGATGAGCTGAACACCCCGGGTTCGGTTCGCACCAGAACCTTCGAACGGACCGAATTCGCGCGAATTTTCGAACCCTATACGTTATAATGGACGCGAACGTTCGAAATCAAAGTGCTAATTACAACGGCAATATGCATGTTAATGTCATAAATAGGGATGGGCCCGGTGCTCGATGCGAACCCATGTTCGCATCGAGCACCGGGTGTTCGCTCGGCGAGCCCAGAACTATTTTGGCCGCTCGCCTCACGTTCGTATGATGCGAGCGGCCCGCAATGCATTGCGGCCGGCGCGGCCGGCGCAGTGCTTGCTGGCTGATGATTGGCCAAGCATGCACTGTGACCCGCATGCTTGGCCAATCACAGCGCGGAAACTCGAAGAGCCATAATTGGCTACAGGCAGGACGCCTGTAGCCAATTACAGCTCAGGGGCTTTAGTACACGCCCCTCTTATAAAAGGCCGCCACGCCGTCTGCGCCGGTCACATGCTGTTCCGGCGTAGATAGAGCAGGATCGTTCTGTGTCACTCTGCTGGATTTAGTTAGAGAGATTTACTTAGAGAGATTGAGTTAGATAGATTCATTTAGAAAGATTGATTTAGAAAGAGGGGCTTGTAGTGTGTTCGTGGCAGGCAGGCAGAGCTCCTATATTTTGTTCCCAGAAGCACCTATAGGACTTGTAGTGTGTTCGTGGCAGGCAGGCAGAGCTCCTATATTTGTTCCCAGAAGCACCTATAGGATTGTAGTGTGTTCGTGGCAGGCAGGCAGAGGTCCTATATTTTGTTCCCAGAAGCACCTATAGGACTTGTAGTGTGTTCGTGGCAGGCAGGCAGAGCTCCTATAATTTTGTTCCCAGAAGCACCTATAGGACTTGAAGTGTGTTAGTGCCATCACACAGAGCTATATTTTCTTCCCAGAAGCACTATAGGACTTGAAGTGTGTTAGTCCCATCACACAGAGATCATATATTTTGTTCCCAGAGGCACCTATAGGACTTGAAGTGTGTTAGTCCCATCACACAGACCTACATTTTCTTCCCAGAAGCACCTATAGGACTTGAAGTGTGTTAGTCCATCACACAGAGATCATATATTTTGTTCCCAGAAGCACCTATAGGACTTGAAGTGTGTTAGTCCCATCACACAGAGATCATATATTTTTTTCCCAGAAGCACCTATAGGACTTGAAGTGTGTTAGTCCCATCACACAGACCTATATTTTCTTCCAGAAGCACCTATAGGACTTGAAGTGTGTTAGTCCCATCACACAGATCTATTATTTTGTTCCCAGAGGCACCTATAGGACTTGAAGTGTGTTAGTCCCATCACACAGACCTATATTTTCTTCCCAGAAGCACCTATAGGACTTGAAGTGTGTTAGTCCATCACACAGAGATCATATATTTTGTTCCAGAAGCACCTATAGGACTTGAAGTGTGTTAGTCCCATCACACAGACCTATATTTTCTTTTTTTATCACAAAACGTTTTTTATCTAGGAAAATATACAACTACACATAAAATACTGACATTTGACGGTCGGGGTTTTGGTATTACAATACAAATAGCCATAAAAGTTATTAAGTATTTGCATATGTAACAAACAAGTGACAAAGAAGAAACAAATTAAATAAAAATAAAACAAAAATAAGCGGTGAAAGCATCCGAAAAAAAAGGTTAGTTGCAAACACTTATAAAGTTTATAGAAAAATTTGGTCTATATAATAAACCAGAGCATAGGGTGTATAGTAAGGGATATGCGGCTATGCTGGGACCAATGCTGGACACATGGATCATTCTAGTGTTGTTTAGTGACCTAGATTAGTGGTCAAGTACAATCATATGGCTGACAGGGTTTGTCTCTACTATGAGAAATTTTCCTGAGGAAGTCCAATCTATGTTCGAAATAATTGCATCATGTACATTCAGATTGCCTATAGAGAATCCTTTTCCTTTTCACTCTAATGGTATCTATCCTCTGTGAATGATGGAGGAGAGGAGAAGAAGAAAGGGACCTGTGGGGGACTTCCAGTTGTAGGGCAATGGCCCACAGTGTGTGGCCAGGACAGGGACAGAAAGTGATGGGAATATGGTTTATTATTAAGAAAGAAGCAAGCCCGGGATAGGTTGCTCCAAGTAGGGACCATCAGAGGGTGTTGTAAGTTTGTATAAGGGGACCCTTTTGCAATTGTTGATGCTATATGACATTAACTGTGGGTCCATAATGGTGTGAGAGATGGATGAGCTGGGGCAAACAGTAGTCCCTAAAATATATGCATTATTGTTCCTCGGGATGGTGACTATCCTACCTGAAACTAGAGTTCCTGACGGTCTTACGGGGAAAGATGGAAAAATTGGAAATATTGTTTTCTTTGGTTGCTTCTTTCTGATTTTTCGGTTATTCTTGTTTTTTCCATTCATTTTCTTCTCTTATAGTTCTTATTTCTCTTTTTTTTTCTGGATCTCGGGAGGGGGGTTAATAAATTCCATATGGTGTTTTAAATATCTTTTGTAATGGCTGTTTCTCTGTAGGCTTGCCAGGGATTCAAGGGTTTAGCAAAGGCTTTGCGTAAATTTAAGTGCATAGTCATTGTCGTCCTCCAATCTTCTGATGTCAATAAATTTCGTCTGCTATCGCAGGTCTCCCATTTGGTGTTTATAAATGTTTTTTGGTGAGGGTACAAGCTCCAGGAACAATTGTTTATTTACAGCAGTTCGAGCATTGTTGATCTGTTAAAAGGATACGTAGAAATATAAGGACCTTTCCTCTGGGCGGCAAGTCTACTGCATCATAGCTGCTTCAAATGTTAGTAGAGGGAGGGATATACGATGGAGACGAGAGCCCAAAATGACAAAAGTGCGGGCAAGATGTACGATAGAGATAGTCAGAGATGAGTTCCTTAGAGAAGAGAAGATTCAGAGGATAGAGAGAGAATAGAAGTGAGCAGAGATGTAAGAGAGAGAGTAGAAGATGAGAAGATAGATAGATCGAGAGAGTGGAGATTGCAGAGAGTGCGAAAAAGCTAGATGAGGACGAGAGAGAGGAGAGAGATAGAAGATAAGAGAGAGAGAGATCCGCTGAGTTATCGATAAGATGGTGAGATAGGAAGAGGGGAGGAGAGAGAGAAGATAAGATTGATGAGGAGGAGATGATTGGAGAGGAGAGAGATGAGAGAGAGACTGAGAGATGAGAGAGATGTAGAGAGAGAAGATGTAAATGTGTATAATCTTGCTTGTTGTGAAAGTGCTTCTCTTAGTGGAAATTTGTTTATGTGTACTGGATCGAAGATCACATGAGGCAAAAGTTTGACCCAGACTTTGCAGTCGGCTAAGGTGTCTGAAAGGAGTTGAGATCACCAAAAAGAAGCTTTCATGGTGATTATTTGATTGGCCAAACTTATATAGTGGTTCACCAAATTAATGAGGATGACACAGTGGTGTCTGGGCCTACTCAGGTTTTAGATTTCATGTTTGTTATCAGGCGCACCTCTGGGTAGAGAAAGTAGCGCAACAAAGGGAGTTAAAGGGAGGATACTTTTTATGAACCAATTTGGCAGGGCAGAACAAAGTTTGGTAGAAAGGACCATACTATGGCACGATGGATTGCGATTTCTCATAAGTTTACACAGGGGTCTCTGGAGTTAGGAATATTCCATTGTGCAATCTGGGAAAAGCGAGCAGCTAAGAAATAGAGCCAGTGGTTTGGTAGGCTAGTCCACCTTTCGTTGTGGGTGAATGGGCTTTTTTGGGGAAAATAGGGCCTTGTTTTGCCCGATAAACTGTGAATGTCCTTTTGTATTTAACTATAAAGGGTTTGGGGATAAGAATTGGTGGGCCCCGAAGAAAAAAAGAAACTTGGGGTAAAGGGTCATTTTTATTTCCGGACCCCCGAGAAACAGATGGGTACTGCCCATATTTTTTTG